>SJYA01001570.1:586346-614629 GCA_006410615.1 Neotragus moschatus | reverse complement strand
TTCTCAAGAGGCAGGTCAGGTGGTCTGGTATTCCCATCTCTCAGAATTTTCCACAGTTTATTGTGATCCACACAGTCAAAGGCTTTGGCATAGTCAATAAAGCAGAAATAGATGTTTGTCTGGAACTCTCTTGCTTATTCGATGATCCAGCGGATGTTGGCAGTTTGATCTCTGGTTCCTCTGCCTTTTCTAAAACCAGCTTGAATATCTGGAAGTTCACGGTTCACATACTGCTGAAGCCTGGCTTGGAGAACTTTGAGCATTACTTTACTAGCATGTGAGATGAGTGCAATTGTGTAGTAGTTTTAGCTATTTACTTAAGAGAACAGGAAAGATGTGTGATATAAAGTACTTATATACAAATACTTAAGCAGCATCTTTTTTAATCCTTTAAATTTTATTTTTTTAAGTTCTAGTCTCTCTCTCTCTCTCTCTCTCTCTCTTTTTAAAATGGTGATGGAAGTAATGTCCAAAGCTGTAAAGAACAGTGTTGCATAAGAACCTGGAATATTAGGTCCATGAATCAAAGTAAATTAGAAGTGGTCAAACAGGAGACGGCAAGAGTGAACATCAGCATTTTAGGAATCGGAACTAAAATGGACAGGAATGGGCAAATTTAATTCAGATGACCATTGTATCTACTACTGTGAACAAGAATCCCTTAGAAGAAATGGAGTAGCCCTCATAGTCAACAAGGGTCTGAAATGCAGTACTTGGATGCAGTCTCAAAAGCGACAGAATGATCTCTGTTTGTTTCTAAGGCAAGCCATCAATACCACGGTAATCCAAGTATATGCTCCAACTAGTAATGAAGACGATGAAGTTGAATGGTTCAATGAAGACCTACAAGACCTAGAACTACCACCCAAAAAAGATATCCTTTTCATCATAGGGGACTGGGATGCAAAAGTGGGAAGTAAAGAGAAACATGGAGTAACAGGCCAATTTGGCCTTGGAGTACAAAGTGAAGCAGGGCAAAGGCTAATGGAGTTTTGTCAAGAGAATGCACTGGTCATAACAAATGCTCTCTTCCAGTAACATAAGACATCACCAGATGGTCAACACTGAAGTCAGATTGATTATATTCTTTTGCAGCCAAAGATGGAGAAGCTCTATACAGTCAGCAAAAAGAAGACCAGGAGCTGACTGTGGCTCAGATCATGAACTCCTTATTGCCAAATTCAGACTGAAATTGAAGAAAGTAGGGAAAACCACTAGACCATTCAGCTATGACCTAAATCAAATCCCTTATGATGATACAGTGGAAGTGACAAACAGATTAAAGGGATTAGATCTGATAGACAGTGTGGCTGAAGAACTATGGATGGAATTTTGTGACATTGTGTAGGAGGCAGTGATCAAGACCATCCTCAGGAAAAAGAAATACAAAAAGGCAAAGTGGGTGTATGAGGAGGTGTTACAAATAGCTGAGAAAAGAAGAAAAGCAAAAGGCAAAGGAGAAAAGAAAAGACATACCTATTTGAATGTAGAGTTTCAAAGAATAGCAAGGAGAGATAAGAAAGCCTTCCAGTGATCAAAGCAAATAAATAGAGGAAAACAATAGAACAGGAAAGACTAGAGATCTCTTCAAGAAAATTAGAGATATCAAGGGAACATTTCATGCAAAGATGGACTTGATAAAGGACAGAAATGGTATGGACCTAACAGAAGCAGAAGATATTAAGAAGAGGTGGCAAGAACACACAGAACTATACACAAAAAGATCTTCATGACTCAGATAACCATGACGGTGTGATCACTCACCCAGAGCCAAACATCTTGGAATATGAAGTCAAGTGGGTCTTAGGAAGCATCGCTATGAACAAAGCTGGTGGAGGTGATGGAATTCCAGTTAAGCTATTTCAAATCCTACAAGATGATGCTGTGAAAGTGCTGCAGTGAATATGCCAGCAAATCTGGAAAACTCAGCAGTGGCCACAGGATGGGAAAAGGTCAGTTTTCATTCCAACCCCAAAGAAAGGCAATGACAAAGAATGTTCAAGCTACCACACAGTTGCATTCCTCTCATACGCTACAAAGTAATACTCAAAATTCTCCACGCAAGAGGTTTCAAGAGTACGTGAACTGTGAACATCTAGACGTTCAAGCTGGATTTAGAAAAGGCAGAGGAACCAGAGATCAAATTGCCAACATCTGTTGGATCACTGAAAAAGCAAGAGAATACCAGAAAAACATCTACTTCTGCTTTATTGATTATGCCAAAGCCTTTGACTGTGTGGATCTCAACAAACTGTGGAAAATTCTTCAAGAGATGGGAATACCAGACCATCTTACCTGCCTCCTGAGAAATCTGTATGCAGGTCAAGAAGCAATAGTTAGAACTGGACATGGAACAACAGACTGGTTCCAAATCGGGGAAGGAGTACGTCAAGGCTATATATTGTCACCCTACTTATTTAACTTATATGCAGAGTACATCACGCAAAATGCTGGGCTGGATGAAGCACAAGATGGAATCAAGATTGCCGGAAGAAATACCAACAACTTCAGATATGCAGATAATACCACTCTAATGGCAGAAAGCAAAGAGGAACTAAAGATCCTCTTGAAGGTAAAAGAGCAAAGTGAAAAAGCTGCTTTAAAACTCACCATTCATAAAACTAAGATCCTGCCATCCAATCCTATCATTTCATGGCAAATAGATGGGGAAAATGTGGAAACAGTGGCAGACTTTATTTTCCTGGGCTCCAAAATCACTGCAGATGGTGACTATAGCCATAAAATTAAAAGATGCTCCTTCGAAGAAAAGCTATGACAAACCTAGATAGCATATTAAAAAGCAGAGACATTACTTTGCCAACAAAGGTTTATATAGTCATAGTTATGGTTTTCCCAGCAGTCACGTATGGATGTGCGAGTTGGACTATAAAGAAAGCTGAGTGCCGAAGAATCGATGCTTTTGTACTGTGGTATTGGAGAAGACTCTTGAGAGTCCCTTCGACTGCAAGGTCTAACCAGGCCATCCTAAAGGAAATCAGTCCTGAATATTCATTGGAAGGACTAATGCTGAAGCTGAAACTCCCAATACTTTGGCCACCTGATGTGTAGAACTGACTAATTTGAAAAGACCCTGATGCTGGGAAAGATTGAAGGCAGGAGGAGAAGGGAATGATAGAGGATGAGATAGTTAGATGTTCATCACCAACTCGATGAACAAGAGTTTGAGCAAGCTCCGGTAGTTGGTGACGGACAGGGAAGCCTGGTGTGCTGCAGTCCATGGGGTCACAAAGAGTCAGACATGAGTGAGTGACTGAACTGAACTGAATGAAGTGCTAGTCTTTTTTTTTTTTTTTTTTTTTTAACTTTGGCCACACCGCATCAGGATCTTAGTTCCCCAGTCAGCGTCTGATCCCTGGCCACAGCAGTGAAAGCACTGATTCTTAACCACTAGACTAGTAGGTAGCTCTGACAGTTTTATTTGTAATAGCCCCAGACTGGAAAAAGATCCAAATATCCATCAACAGTTGAATGGTTAAACAAACTTTAGTATATCCACAAATCAAATACTATTTACCAATAAAAATGAAGCATTGATAAAACAACATGGGTGATCTCAAAATCATGCTGACTGAAAGAAACCAGACAATATACAAGGAGAACATATTGTATGATTCCATATAGCATTATCGCTCAAAAACCATGGATTTGAACTGCCTGCATTCACTTACATGTATTTTTCTAAATAATAAATGCTACAGTACTACATGATCTGAGATTGGTTGAATCTGAGGATGTGGAACTATGGATACCGAGGGCCAACTCTTAAGTTATACAATGTTCGACTGGGTAGAGAAATGGCACCTCTAACCCTCACGCTATTCAAGGGTCAGCTGTATATAATAATCTAGAAAGTGCAAACTATAGTGACAAAGCAGAGGATGATGGGGGAAGCAGGGAAGGATGAGTGGAAGAACAGATTTAAAAAAGGGAACCAAAGAAACTTTGGAGGCTGATCAATATTATTTTGATTTTGGTGATGGTTGAGTGGATGCATGCATATGTCAAAATTCATCAAATTGTACACTTCAAATATGTGGCATTTATTGTATATCAATTATAACCTCAATAAAGCTGTTTAAGAAAAGGTCGATCAGCCATTATAGAACCATACTTTGGGGACCATTATTAACACTATCTCAGTTTGGAAAAAGCTATACTGGAATTCTTATCACCAAATCAGCAAGAGTGATGTCTATGTTTGAGAAGAAAAATCTACCCTTACCATAGAGACCTGCTTGAAAAATTTACCGCATGGTTTCTGTGGCAATTCAACTTCAGTGAGCTGTTTATTTCTATTTGCCTTAATAGTTCTCCTACCTTTACCTGTCACTATTTACCTTATCCCTGAACGTCCAGCCGGGCTTCCCAGGTGGTGGTAGGGGTAAAGAACCTGCCTGCCAATGCAGCAGACATAAGAGATGTGCGTTTCATCCCCAGATCCAGAAGATCCTCCAGAGGAGGGCATGGCAACCCACTCCAGTATTCTTGACTAGAGAATCCCATGGATAGAGGAGCCTGGTGCACTACGGTTCATGGGGTCACAGAGTCAGACACGACTGAAGTGACTTAGCATGAACACCCAGCTAGTCTCCAGCAGTTTCTGTGCTGCCAGCCCTCTCCATGTACCACAAGGATTAGCTACGAGCTCAGTGAGGGATGAAAAGGGGGACAGGGGAGAATGATTTTATTAGAAGACAAGAGCAGTCCCCTAAAAAAGATTGTTTGGAGCTGGATTCAATCCATCACTAAGATTCTAAACTAAAAATCACTAGCAGATCACCAGTAACACTGAACACTGATGCTACTTTCTGTTTGTGTTTAAAATCAGGTATCGACAACAGCCCAAGCTTCTAAATAGAAGACTGAGTTATAGGAAGAAACATGCAGTGTGCAAGAAAACTACCTACATGTGACTAACACCTGCTGACTTTTAAATAGTGAGGGCATGGGCTGCTTCTTAGCCCCAATGGAAGTCACAGCAGAGACGACGACCTTGCTGTGGACACACTAGTAACATCAGTAAACCGTGAGTAGCAGTTAAATAACCAAACAACCAAAAAAAAAGATAAAGCTAGGTTTTTACCTAGATTATGCTTTCTCTTTGGTTTAGTGTAAAAATCAAAACTTGTATATGGGATACAGTAAGTCTTACCTCATTTTTGCTATGTCTTCTGAATAAGGCAAGTATTAGAAAAACATCTAGGCTAGTCAAGTGTCATGGGTCTCTCTGAGCTGATTCTGCTCGGGAACCTTTCGCTATCAGGTCTGGCCCAGACCAGCAAATTACTAACGTTTCACACGGTAAAGAATCTGCCTGCAATGGCGGGAGACCCAGGTTTGATCCCCGGGTGGGGAAGATCCCCTGGAGAAGGGAATGGCTACCCACTCCAGTATTTTTGCCTGGAGAATTCCATGGACGGAGAAGCCTGGTGGGCGACAGTCCATGGGATCACAAAGAGTTGGACATGACTGAGCAATTTTCACAAGCTTTCTCTAGGCTAAACTTATTCTTGTTGTTGCTGTTACTATTATTATTGCCTCAACACGCTTCTTTGCTCCTGCTGTTGAGCTAAGGTAGCTGGGTACTTTAGACTGCTAGGTTCCTTCCGTGACAAAGCAGACGCGGTTGGGGAGTACGGACTGGTGTCCAGGTGTTCGGTGGGCAGCACTCTGAACTAAGAGATGAGCAAAATTATGGCTCAAATTTGCAGTTTAGGGAACAGAGACCAAAGGAGGGTCAGTTCCCTCAGATAACCAGATTCCCGCACACTGTGCTTTGCCTTGGATGGGCGTCTGAGCTGAGATAGTGGGGCGCGTTTGGGTAAAGGGTTCAGAATTTGGAGTGCGACCGACCCGGGTTGGAACAGAGCTTCACTACTGTGAGAATCCCACAAGCGTCCTCTCAGACCCGTGATGCCCTTCGTCGACGCGCTGCTCCGCACGCCCGCGGCCCAGCGTACAGGAAGCCCCGAGGCCGGCATGGGCGCCGCGCCGGCGCTCCCTGCCGGCTGGCCGGCTCCCCGCGCTCGCTGGCCCGCGCCCAACGCTCGGTTCGTGGGACGCCCGCGGCCGGATGCCCTGCGTCCGCACGGTCCTCGGCCTCCTGGCGGCCTGTGGCGCCATCGCCTTCCTTGGCTACTGCATCTACTTCGACCGGAGCCGGCGTGGCGACCCCGCGTTCAAGCGCCGCCTGCGGGAAAGTGAGTGAGACGGCGGCGGAGGCGCGACCGGCCGGGCTGAGTGGGCGGCAGTGGGGCTGGCCGGGCCCCCGGGGCGAGGCCGGCCGCCGGGGCCGCCGCTGCCGAGGAGCCCGCGGGGCGGACGCAGGCATCTGCAGGGCTCACGACCGGCACGTGCCACGTTGTGTTTACAGAAAGAAGAGCCCAGCAGCGAAAGGCTGAGGGACGGGGCGCCCAGGTGAAGTGCTTTAGCGACGCTGAGGTGGCGTTACAGTGAGTAACTTCCCGCCGGTGCAGGTAGCGGCTCGGCCTCAGGGACCCTGGCGGTTTCCTGGGCAGCCATTTCCAATTGCCTCGATGCCTGCCTGCACCCCGCTTCCGCTCGGGCAATATTTAGCTTTTATTGTCCGACATCGGGAGGAAGAAATGAAGGAAGAACCATCTGGGGTCGTGAAAAGGCAGTAATAACGTGGTAGGAAAAGACACTTTGTTTAGTTTATAAACTAAACCAGTCGCATCAGTCGTGTCTGACTCTNGGGAAGATCCCCCGGAGAAGGAAATGGCAACCCACTCCAGTATTCTTGTCTGGGAAATCCCATGGACAGAGGAGCCTGGCGGGCTACAGTCCATGGGATCAAAAAAGTTGGATTTGTCTCAGCCACTAAACCACCCACAACCATCTCATACTCTTTTCCCTTTCTGTTTCCATTGCTCCTTCACTACTTCAGGCTTTTATTACCTTTTTCCCAGAATATTATAATAATTTCCTAACTTGTCTTACTACCTCGTATGCTGTCAGAGTCAATTCCTTCTAATCTGCAGCTCTGTAACGTAGCTCCCTACTCTGCAGATGAAAGATGAACCCACTTATCTTTGCACCATGGACCTGGCATCATGGGTGCCTTCTATATAGATAGCCTTCTTTTCCTAGGAATTAGACATAATATATGGAAAGCTTTCAGTCCATAGCTGGGCTTCAGTAACTGGTATTTATCATTGTTGCTTCATTCACCATATTATAATCCAGCTATGTAAGATCACTTGATATTTTCCCTGCAATTTTGTGTCAATTGTACTTTTTTTTTAAATTAGACCACTCAGGATTTTTTCTTTAAAAAAATTTATTTTTTTTGGCTGCACCGGGTCTTTGTTACTGCATGTGGGCTTTCTCTGGTTTCTGGGAGCAAAGCGCTACTCTCTGTTGCGGTGTGAGGGCTTTCTCGTGGTGGTGGCTTCTCTCGCTGCAGAGCACAGGCTCTAGGCATGCAGGCTTCGGTAGTTGTGGTGCACAGGCCTAGTTGCCCCACAGGATGTGGAATCTTCTTGGACCAGGGATTGAACCTGAACTTGTGTCCACTGCATTGACAGGTGGATTCTTAACCACTAGACCACCAGGGAAACCCACTTGTACTTTCTTCATCAGACTTTCACTGAGCTTCTCCACATTTCAAATGCCATCTTTTCTGAGGAACTTTCCCTGGTCTCCCAACCAAATGGAATGTTAATATTTTGAGCCTCAGAAGACATTGGACCTTGTTATTGATGTGTTCCTGATCTCAAGCTTATTTTTTCTCTTGGTTAGACTCTGGGCTCCGTGGGATGGGCACAGGAATCTAGATCTACTTCCCTCTCCAGCTCTCCCTAGAGTGTCCTGCTCTTGTTCACTAAATATCTCTTGAATGAAACTTGTGATTGTTACTGATCATCATGTCTGCTGAGAAAAGCTTAAAATTTGCTGGCTCATCCTATTTAAAAAAGAGAATTCTTGGGGAAAACAAACATAAAAACCCTCCGGATATAAAAGACTGGAGCTGAAGTGACTGTGGAGTGGATACTTTGAGCATGGTTTCCCAATTTAGCTTTACAGACAGCTCTTAGCCTAGTACCAGTGATGACCCTATCCTGTGAACCTTGTCACTTTCTTGAAACAGGCTGTAGCAAACCATAGCATCCTTCTGAATATCAGCAACTGCCCTGTCAACCCCCACCATGCCCTTTGCTAAATCAATAAGCAGTGTTAATACTCTAAGCAAGAAAATAGGTTTGCAACATACAAAGAAAGCTACCTTTGTTAGAGTTGGTTACAGTGGATTTCTCCTATGTGTACTTAGCAAGCTGGGTAAAATATGAAGTTGTTACAAACATCTTAACCAAACTTGAATATGCCATGTTTTTCTTTTTTTCTTTTAGGAGGGTGGGGTTCAACTTTTTTTTACAATTATAACCAGAACTAAATTAAGAAATTACCCTAGTCCACTGGCTTTATTTCTCAGAGTTGTTAGATCTAAATGACAATATAACTCATGAAAATATATGGAAAAGTACAAAAGCTGATGTAAAATGGTGATCACGGTGTCAAAGGATTAGGGTAACTGAAGAATAAAGCTGGCTGGGCTGCAGACTGGAAGACAGTGGGTGTGCTGGTTTAACAAGGTGCCATCTAGGAAGGCCATCAAATGTGCATGGTGACAAGTCACAGCCACCATCTGCCATGTTTTTCTGCCTTTTTTTTTTTTTAGTTGCCTGAAATTATAACTCCATTTTAAGAAACTGTTTTAAATATAAAGAGCAACTGCATTTGTCATACTCTGCATTTAGAGACTAGAGTCAAGATGTGCTTTTAAAATAAAAGTTAGCCTGCCAGGCTCCTCTGTTCATGGGATTTCCCAGGCAAGAATACTGGAGTGGGTTGCCATTTCCTTCTCCAGGCGACCTTCTGAACCCACGGGTTGAACCCAAGTCTTCTACATCAGGCAGGCATTGGCAGCTGGATTCCTCACTGCTGAGCCATGAGAGAAGCCTTCAGTTTTGGCTAGTAACCATATACCTTACATTTGTTACTTATTGTTAAATATTCTGTGACTCTTTTAGTTGTGGGATCCAGCAAAAAATGAAAAATTACAAGAATTTTTTCTGCAAGAGGTACGAATGGGAGAACTTTGCTTATCCAGAGGTAAGAATGTAAACATACTTTTGTAGGCAGTTATGATAACTGATGTTTGAGAAATATTTATGGATTGGTATTTTTATGTCAAAAAACTTAACTAGCTAGATGTGTTAACCAGCTTGCTTCAGTTAAAGAGAAACTGTGCCAGCATTTTCACTTCATTGCTGTCCAGCTCCACTCTGTTAGAGTCTGTATTCAAGTTCATGTTGCAGTCTTGGAAGTGGGAAGAGAGAGAAGCACAGCCAAATACAAGAACAACTTATTTACTGTCAGATAAAATTCTAAGTAAATGAGTTTTCCAAATGACTAAATGTTGTATGAATGAAAATGTAAAAAAAAAATTAACTTCTTTATAAACTTTTTCCTGCCTAACCATCTTCTTAATAAAATACTTACTTTGATGATAAAATTATTATGTGATCATTCAGTGTAATGATACCTGTGGGGGTACCCTGCACTTAATGACCATGAATTGTATTTTGAATTATGACTTATCCCCACATATACCAAGATAGATTTGAGAAACTTCACAATGTTGTTAGGTAAAATGATGGTAGATAATATTTTATAAACATTGTATATAGTAATATCTTTATTGTGGTATTTAACACTAGAAAGAAAAATTGTTTTGAAGCTTCTTATGTAAAGCATAAATGATATTGTTGGATGAATGGGCACCACACCCATTTATGTCTTTTTTTCACGTGTTGCGAATTCCCATGTATATCACAGTGCCTACAGCTATTTCTGCTTCTCTTTTTTGTCATTTTTGGGGACTTTTTTTCACTCTGCATTTAGAGGGTAACATCCTCCAGGATTTATAAAAGCAAAAAGTCAGTCAAAATCCTGGAAAACTCATAGCAATATCCAAGAATATTTTTTAATCCAATGGCTTAAATGTTTTAAGAAATGGAAAAGCCATTCAAAGGCATTGCATATTAATCATTATAATTTGAAATTTCAGTACTTTTATTCAGTACAAATATTTTCTTTAAGGTATTATTATAAATGGGCTAAAAAATGTTACATGTTAGTGACAAAATGAATAGTTAGAGCGGACTTCAATGACATATATATTGGAGTTATTTTACACAAGGTGATGAAACATAAGCTTTAAGGACTTTCATTTCCAAGGGCCTCTTTGAAAGTTCTGGGAAGATTCCTGCCAGTCTTGTATTCTTAATTTCATATTCTTTTTCTTAAAAGGGGCCCCAGATTATATAAACTAGGGGCCACACAAGTCTGGATGAAGCCTTAGATATTCCTTTGATATAGAGGCAATTAAAATACAAAGAACCTTTCACCTTTAACATTTTTTGAGTTAGGACACTATAAATATGGATAGGAAAATGATGAATTATAAATCTAAAGAAAAATAATTTTATTATATTTTTATTTACTTTAAGAGCTATCATGTAATAGATATAGAGGTGAGTATTACAAATATTGAGATGATGACAAAAATTGCAAACTTGAGTTTTTAAATTTTTCTCTCCAGGATGGTAACATTATTTCTGTGAGCACCTAAAATAATTAGCACTTTTAGGGTTATATACTTCTACTTTATTTCTAAAATTCTCATTGGTTGCTTATTCTTTAAATCCCCACCAAAAAAAAAAAATAAATAAAAATAAATCCCCACCAAACCCAAAACCAATTAAATAAGAATCTCTGCGGTAGGACCCAGGTATCAGAACATTTTTATTGAAGTGTTGTTGGTTTACAATGTTGTGTTACTTTCAAGTGTACAGCACAGTGGTTCAGTGATACATATATTCTTTTTCAGATTTTTTTCTCTTATAGGATCTTGAGTATAGTTCCCTATAGTTCCGTTGTTGGTTACCTATTTTGTATTTAGCAGTGTGTATAAATTAATCTCAGACTTCTACTAATTTGTCTGTCCCCTTTGGTTACTGTAACTTTGTTTTCTGTTTGAGTCTGTTTGTTTTGTAAATAAGTTCATTTGTGTCATTTTTTTAGATTCCTTAACGAGAATGTATTTATCTTTCTGACTTACTTCACTTAGTATGATAATCTCTGGATCCATCCGTGTCACTGCAAATGACACTATTTTGTTCTTTTTTATGGCTGAGTAGTATTCCACTGTTTATATGTACCACATCTTATTTACCATTCACCTGTCGATGGACGTTTAGGTTGCTTCCATGTCTTGGTAAATAATGCTGTAGTGAACAATGGGGTGCATGTATCTTTTCAAATTATGGTTTTCTCCAGATGTGATATACAAGTTATTATTCGTTAAACTCCCCTAGGTTATTACCACACGCTGGTTGAGAAACACTGTTCTAATGCAATAGTTTTTCAGCCAATTTTCTGTAATGTTTTCTCCAGTCACTTCTGCCACCACTGCCAACCCAGTCTTCACTACTTTGCTGTCAGGTAGTTCTGTAGCCGTCTCAGCTGTTTCTTTGTCTAGGTAACCAGAGGGACCCCAGAACCAAAAATTCTCATAGACATTTCTGACTAGCTAATTTGATTGGATTTAATCGTTGGTTGACGTAATTAACCAAACTGATTAGTTTTGGGGTTATGTTAGCTCCATCAACTTGAGAGGAGTCACTATTATCCCTTTTTCTTTCATTAAAGGGTTTGATACAAAGTGTTTGTTTCCTACTTAGTTGTATTAAATATGTCAAAATTTCAACTTCTGTTAGTACAAAACATGCGAAGGAGAGGCAGCACACTATAGTCTCAGGGTTTAGAAAATTAGGTGCTGTTACTAATTCTGGCATTAATTAGCTTTGAAACCTTAAATTGATCTTTGCCTGATTTTGCTAAAAGGAAGTAGTGAGATTAAGTGATTACATATTTTAACTTAAAGTCCTACCATTAATTTCCACACTTCACAAATTTTCATTCTTATTTTATAGCCAGTCATCCTAAAACTCATCTGTCTTCCCCTGGATACATAATTCATGGCTACACTAAATCATGCTTCAGCTCTTTAATAATACAGTCTATTTTGTAAAAATCTCATTTAGCTAGGATATCAAGATGTCTCATCTGTAATATTTCATCAACCACATAGGTAAAGATAACTCATCACTAATGACAGACACCAGCCTTTTTAAAATAAACTCAATATTCCCTCCTGCATACCCAAATTGCAGAACATGAACATTTCCAATTCAAGAGTGCATTTTGACTGAGCGACTTCATTTTCACTTTTCATTTTCATGCATTGAAGAAGGAAATGGCAACCCACTCCAGTGTTCTTGCCTGGAGAATCCCAGGACGGGGGAGCCTGGTGGGCTGCCATCTATGGGGCTGCACAGAATCAGACACGACTGAAGTGACTTAGCATGGTCTTTAGTTTGATATACTTTTGTAGTTTTAATGCTTGGTGCTTTCTTGATAATTTGTAGAATATGTTTGAGGAACTTTAAAATTCTGCTCTAAACTTATCAATCTATTCAGGAGAGCATCGAATGGGGGTTGAACATCTCAGCAATGCCCTTTTGGTATGTGGGCAACCACAGGAACTTCTGAAAGTTTTCAAACACACACTTCCTCCCAAGGTATTTGAGATGCTATTGCACAAAATTCCCCTTATTTGCCAGGTAAGCACATATTTATCTTTGTTAAATGAACACTGTAAATAACCATGTTGGGCTTGATTAGATAAAAATAGCAAAGTATGTGTGTGAATGACCCCAAGTTTTAAATGAGTAACATCTCTGAATTTTTGTTTGCTTTTCTTAAGATGAAACAAGTTTCTTCTTTCATGTTCCTTTGACTATGATGGATTGTATATTTTGTTGAGTATTATACATGTTTCAACATTTCAACTTTAAAGTTAAAATTGTTTATCTTTGTACTTTCAAAGACATCACTGCTATTGACTGACTGCAGTGTCAACACGGGCCTATAAGTGGTATTGTTAGATAAATGACCTAATGGCCTATAGAACAAATATAGAAAAGTATAAATTGTCGAAGCAGAATACTTCTACTTTCCAATATGACAAAACACAGAAATCACTTTGGTAAACATATAGGCTAATTAGTATTCTCTTAATTACAAGTTTATATTCGTACGTGGACTGATATCTATTAAAAAATTGGCTTATGAATGAATTTCATTTGATAACAAACTGCTGCGTGTACTTATACATCAATTAGAATTTCCTGCAAATGCTTGGAATTGTTTAGCTCTAAGGTCCTACTTTAACTTTGGTTTACTTTTTATTACAATTGATCACATGCAGTAGCTAAGAATATATTGTATACTGTTGATCTAACTTGGAATTGTTCATGGTGGATTCTCAGCTTTTAAACAAAATGCACAGCAACAGTCTCCACTAAGCACAATAATCAACTCTTAAATATTCCCAAGCTAGTGTCAGATGGAATGTTTCCTGAAGATATATGAAAATGTAGCTAGGATAAGAATGTGTAGTGCCCACAGTGGCACAAGAAGAGAGAAAAGAAAAGGATCATGCATTAAAATGATTAGCAAGTAACTATTTTATGTATTTACCAGCAATTTGAGGCAGACATGAATGAACAGGAATACTTGGAGGATGATCGTGATTGAAAAACACTTCAACGTATCCACAGTCCAGTCAGAATGCTATGGAATTATATAGTATAAACAACTCCTCAGTGATATTTCCATTTATTTTACTTATAGTAATAAAATTTTTTCTATCTCATACATGATATTTTGCTTTAAAATTAACAGTCACAATTGAAGAAACAATGGTTTATTTTTCTAATCAAGTGACCAAGCTGCTGAATCTTAAGGCGTCAACAAGTGTTGCATCTTATTATTTTCATTGAACAATAAGACCTTCTGTTTTGATTATTCCTGTATGTAACAATTTTGTTTCTCCAGTTGTTTCCATTTGCCAGTCATGACAGGTGGTTTAACATGGTGGCTACTGCTTTCAGAGGATTCTATCAGGTGAATCCTCATTTTCAGTGCAATAGCTGTTGGCAATCTTTCATCAAAAGTCCATCTGTTAGGACTTCTCTATCGTGGCTGGCCAAGAAGTCCTGCTTTGGCAGCCAGGGCTTCATTCTGCTGAATATGATATTCCTGAAATCTCATAGATATTCGTTGAGTCATTTTTAAATACTTCTGTAAGCAATGTTCTGAACAGGTAGTCTAGAAATAAAAAGACCCAAGAGGCAACACAAAAATATTAATTAAAAATATTGTACATATTCTAAAAGCATAACCAGTGGGTACTTTTCTTCCTTTGAATATGTTTGAGAATTAAATGGTATCAATAAGTCACAAGCAATCATAGCTTTCAATTGTTAATACCTTCATATATTTATAAAAATTAGTACATACTGAATGCTTACCAGTTTGTAGGTACTAAAAACAATGGTAAGTCCCTGCCTTCTGGACTAGATTTTCTGTAGGTATGTTTCAGTAGTAAGTGAAATTCCACACTCCCATCGCTTTTCTGATTGTCAAAATGTAGGTCCAGTAGCAGGTTTGTTCCTTTTTAATGAGAAAGTCCATTCTCAATGTTGGTATTATTATTATAATTTTGGCCATGTGGTGCGGCTTGTGGGATCTTTGTTCCCTGACTGGGATTGAACTCAGGCTGTCAGCAGTGAAAGCACAAAGCCCTAACCACTGGACTCCCAGGGGAATTCCCCATTCTTAATTTTCAACTTTTTACTTTTCAATAAGACTATTTTACTTAGCATCTCTCAAACTTTGTCATTTATTTAACAAACACTTATTGGATTGTTGGTTCTATTAATATGTTAAGTTCTTGGCATGAAAATTTATCAGCATCTTCCACTGGAGGAAGTTTATGTCACTTTTAGCAAATGCATAAATGTTTTGAAGAGATTATTAAAAGTTAAGATTTGGAACTGGTTAAGATTTCACAGTCCATCTATGCAATATGAGCCACCAGATTCAAGCTCTGTCTGCTTTTTCAAAAATTAACCTGAGTTCTCAGAGTCAGATAGGAGAGCTGTGTCAAGTTTCTCTAGCCTGGGCATCTTGACTAAAAGCTAATTATTAAGAATCTTTGGGGAACACATGTACACCCATGGCTGACTCGTGTCAATGTATGGCAAAAACTACAACAATATTTTAAAGTAATTAGCCTCCAATTTAAAAAAAAAAAAAAAGAAGAATCTTTGCTGTGGAACAATATTCAGCAAGTCCCAGGCATCTTCTCTTTAAAAAGTTTGCCATAGTTCAGTGTGGCTGTGATATTAAATTTGATATCATTCAACTCAATGCCACAGAGTCCTTGGCTGTTTAAGTTCCTTTGAGCAATGGAACATATAAAAGATAGCCTAAATTCACTAACACATGAAGAGATGCTCAATATTGCTCATTATTAGAGAAATGCAAATCAAAACTGCAAAAAGATATCACCTCACACCAGTCAGAATGGCCAACACCAAAAAGTCTACAAACAATAAATGCTGGAGAGGGTGTAGAGAAAAGGGAACACTTTTGCACTGTTGGTGGGAATGTAAATTGATACAGCCACTATAGAAGACCATATGGAGATTCCTTAAAATCTAGGAATAAAACCAGCATATGACCCAGCAATCCCACTCCTAGGCATATACAGTGAGGAAACCAAAACTGAATAAGACACATATATCCCACTGTTCACTGCAACACTATTTACAATAGCTAGAACATGGAAGCAACCTAGATGACCATCAACAGATGAATGGATAAAGAAATTGTCGTACATATACACAATGAAATATTACTCAACCATAAAAAGGAACACATTTAAGTCAGTTCTGATAAGGTGAATGAACCAAGAACCTATTATACAGAATGAAGTAAGTCAGAAAGAGAAAGAGAAATACTGTATTCTAACACATATGGAATCTAGAAAAATGGTACTGAAGAATTTATTTAAAGGACAGCAGTGGAGAAACAGACATACAGAGCAGACTTATGGACATGGGGAGAGGGGAGGAGAGGGTGAGATGTATGGAAAAAGTAACATGGTAACTTGCATTACCATATGGAAACTTGTATTACCATATGTAAAATAGACAGCCAACAGGAATTTACTGTATGGCTCAGGAAACTCAAACAGGGGGTCTGTATCAATCTAGAGAGGTGGGATGGGGCAGGAGATGGGAGGTTGGTTCAAAAGGAGGGGATATATGTATACTTATGGCTGATTCATGTTGAGGTCTGACAGGAAACAACAAAATTCTGTAAAGCAATTATCCTTCAATTAAAAAAATAAAAAGATAGCCTAAATTCATATAATAACTTGGAACAAGCAAAATGTTGAGGAGCATCCCGTTTATATTGTTTATGATGACCTTAGAGAATTTTTAGTGGGCAACAGTTTTCATACCTCTTCAGGTTTTACTTCTCTTGTTGTGAAGTCTTTAACACAGTCCAAAAAGCAGGTTTCTGTAAGTTTATTGTAGGTTCCAAGAAATTCCTTAAACTACAAACAAATTAGAAGATTCTTTAATAACAGGTTTTTAAAACAAATGTTTTAAATACTGATGTATCTAGGCAAAATATCCTATAATACTTGAAAGGTTCTTTTACTACCTTCAATGGGTATAATATGATCTACAAAATATAGTCAGATTTTCTAGTTGAATATTTATCCTTTCCTGGATTATCTTTCAAACTATCTGAAAAATTTGCTTCATATCATTTAACATCCATCTGTGGAAATGAAATTTAAATATTTTGTGAGATCACTGACTGACATGGTTGTATCCACTAATGCCTTTATGTTTTGAAAAATCCCTTTTCCTTAATTATATTACCTTACCTGTTTTATCTGATCAGATTCTGGTATTTGTGCAGCCATATTCTTTTGGTACGTTATTAGTCACCTGATTTAAAAGTAAAAAGTTTTGTCAGTCTGTATACAAATGTTTTTAGGCTAATTGAAGGTAATAAAAACAAGAATAGATTATGAAATTTCCCAGGTCATTAATAAGAACCTCATAGTTTAGAATTTAATTTTTTAATGTTAGCTAGCCATAAGACCCAAAATCCCTATATATCTAAATCTCCAATTTTAAGACAGTTTGCTCTGTTACTTTGCAGAGCCCTGGGTTAAAGCCCCATTCATAGTAGAATTTTATAGGAAAGAAATCTCTGGTGTCTCTCTATAAGTACTTAAGTTAACTGTTCCACTGGTTGCTAACACAGCTTAGGCCTGTGCTATTAAAGATCCTTTTTAAAAACACCATCTACTTAAGACCTACCAGAAACTTCTGAATATATGACACTGTGATCTAACTTGGGGGCAACAGAGAAGTGAAGATAAGGAAGTCAAAGAGCCTTTCTGAATTACTGGGATTTTCATATATCCTAAATGGAGGACACAGGCTCGGTTAATTCTGACACAGGAATGTGTCACATTACTTATTCTATCCTGGCTAGTTCTAAAACAGATGAAATATATAAAAGATTTGTATCAAACAGATGAAATATATAAAAGATTTGTATAAAACAAAGCTGTTTAAAATAGAAACAACATGCAAAGGAAGAAAAAACAAATGCTAACTAAGTATGCTGCAAACTAACAGAATTTATATGTATTATATTTAGCTTTGAGTTTCTTGGTAACCAATACAAAAAAGATAAAACTGGATATGTATACCATTCTTAGCTAATACCGTGAAAAAAAATTCTCATTTTGAATAACAAACGCAATCAATGGTAATTCCATTCCAGCATTCCCAACCATGTATAAAACTTTCCCTCTTTTGCATTTAATCTTCCCTCCTCTTTTGTCCTTATCCTGTATGTTCATATCCTGTATTATTGCCATTTTTAAAAAGTTATCTTTTCCACACGCAAGGGGAAGCACCAGTTCTCTTCTACTTACTATCCTAGTCATATTCCAAAAGTCCAACCGTACTGTATTTTAGAGAATCATTGGTTTAGCAGTAACATAAACTATCTTTTCTACAAAACTCTTTGGTATCTGCTACAAACAATGCAGTAGAGGTTTTAGATTAACCCAACATTCAGGCAACCCAGTGTTCCATAAGCACCTAAAAAGTTATCAAGAATGCTCTTTATTCCTATTTTATTTCACAGCTTTGTAAATGAGATATACATTTTAACTGCATAAATTACCGGAAAAATACCAAGAATTAACTAAAGGTCACAACTTTTCAGATATTGCTGTGACTATCATTATTGTTATGTTCCAGGTAAGATACTTCCATTATAGTTACTCTTTGCTCACTTAAGTCATGAAACACTTGATTCCATACCCTCCAACTATAGGACACAATAAAACCCAAACCTAATGATTACATCATTTTCTAATATCAACTTCAACTTTTTTTTACAGTTTGAGATCTTAACAGTTACAATTTTGCTAGATAGATGTGGGTAGATGTTGGTAGATAATCACTCAGTAAACATTTATGTACCAAGTACTGTGCTAGTTATGAAACCAGCCATGATTCTGAGGTAAGGTGCATTTATGACTGCTATAAATATCACTAACCAGTCAAAGAAACAGAGGATTCTGTTAATATATCATACAATGAGGTTTAGGATTTGTGCTTCTGGGAGGATAAAGTAGATGTGCTTTTTGCTATTTGTCTCACTAAGTACAACTAAAACCCCTGGACATTACATGCTTATCTTCTCCACCAAAGGGCTAGGAACGGGGAAGCCTATAAAACAGAAAACTTGTAAACAATAACTGCTGTACTCCAGGCCAGCACAGAAAAAACTGTGGTCTTCATCTCTACCCAAAGCAGCATATGCCAGGTAGACTTCTCCCCTCACCAGGCTCTCTAACAAGACACTCCAACTCCCACACCAGAGTGGCATCAGAGAAGGGTTATTAGGGAACAGGGCTTTAATTCTTACCGGGCATTAATAAAGACTGCTCCCCCTACGTGTCAGTGGAAACAGCATGGGGAGCCTTCCATCTCAGTTGTCAGTGATGAAACTCCTTTCTCCCTTCCCTCTGGAGTGGTATCAAAGGAGCCCTAGCTGAGATTCAGGATCCGCCTGCTGCCCCATGGTAATGAGGCCATACGCTCCTGTGATGTCAGTGGCGGCTACGTGGGGAGCAGCAGTGAGGCGCTCCAGCCCCTTTGCCAGGGAGAGACCGATGACGGCCTAGTAGCGAGCCACAGCTCCCACTCTCACCAGCAGAAGGGAGGAACATGCCCCAGATCCCTGAAACACACACGCCCCTCAAGTGACAGAGTGAGGAACCTGCACTTCTGCCTTCACCTGGCAGTAATGAGATGCCCTCCTCTCCCCAACAAAGCAGTGTCAGAGCAGCCAGCTGTAAGAGAAAGCTTAAACAAATCTAGTCTCAAAATACAAGATGTAAAATCTCCAGGTTAAAAAGAAAAAAACCACATACCAAGAACTAAGATCTCAAAAAAAAAAAAAAAGACCAACACTGGGATGAGAGATACTAGAATTAGCTGACAAAGATTTTAAAACAGCTAGTATAAAAAAACTGCTTCAATGAACAATTAAGAATGTCTAAAACAACTGAAGAGAATATAAAGCTCAGCAAAAAGTGAAAAATATGAAAGGGAAAAAACCCCAAATAAGCTCAACAGATAGCATCAGCAGCAGAATGAGAATGGGGGAATAGAGGAAAGAATCCGTGCAAGACAGAAGACAGAATTATCCAATCTGAATAACCAAAAACTATTGCATAGAATGAAAAAAAATGAACAGAGTACCAGGGATATGGATATGACTGTACCAAAAGATTTAACATTTTTTTTTTCATTAGAGTCCTGGAAGAAGAGAAAGAGGAGCAGGGCTGTTAAAGTACTAGAAGAAATAATGGCTGAAAACCTCTCAGATTTGGCAAAAGAAGTTATAGATTCAACAACTAAATTGTGTTCCAAAAAGCGTATATACAAACAAGCCCACATCAAGATACATCACGGTCAAACATTTAAAAACTAAAGACAAAAAATTTTGAAATCTGCAAGAGAAAAAGAGACATCTTATCTATAGGGGATACACTATTAGGATGACAGCAGATTTCTCACCAGTCAACCCAGAAACCTGAATCTGGCAAAAATAGCCTTTACGTATGAAGGTGAAATCAAGACATTCTCAAACAAAGGTAAACTAAGAGAATTCATTGCCAGCAGACCTGCCTGAAAAGAATTAAAATTCTAAGTGGATACGAAATTATAAAAGGAGGCTTGGAACATCAGGGAGGAACAACACAGAAGAAAGAATAAGTACAGTACATTTCCCTTCTTGAGTTTCCTAAATTATATTTGACAATTGAAGCAAAAATTATAAAACTGTCTGATGTGGTTGCAAATGAAATTAAAAGACACTTGCTTCTTGTAAGGAAAGCTATGACAAACCTAGACAGTGTATTAAAAAGCAGAAAAACTACTTTTCCAACAAAGGTCTGTATAGTCAAAGCTATGATTTTCCAGTAGTCATGTACAGGTGTGAGGGCTGGACCATAGAGAAGACTGAGCACTGAAGAATGATGTTTTTGATCTCAAGTGATGGAGAAGACTCTTGAGAATCCCTTGGACTGCAAGGAGATTGAGCTAGTCAATCCTAAGGGAAGTCGACCCTGAATATTCATTGGAAGCCAGAGCTAAAGCTCCAATACTTTAGCCACCTGATGTGAAGAGCTGACTTATTTGGACCCTGAGGCTGGGAAAGATTGAAGGCAAAAGGGGAAGGGGGAGGCAGAGGATGAGATGGTTAGACAGCATCACCAACTCAATGGACATGAATTTGAGGAAACTCCAGGAGCACAAAAGATCAGACACGACTTAGCAACTGAAGAACAACAAAATAAATGGGAAAGTAAAGGGAAATAAGGCTTCCACACTTCACTGAAACTAGTAATATGCTGACACCATTAGACTATGATAAGCTTTGTATATCTCATTTAATACCTAGAGCAACCATTAGAAGAGAACATAAGGAGATAACACTTAAAAACATTATATTAATAAAAATAAACTCCAAAATGTATTCAAATAATCCACAGTAAGGCAAGAAAAACTAGAACAAACAAAACAAAAAAGCACATTTCAGCCTTAATAAGCAATTAGATTAAATATAACTGGTATAGATAATCAAGAGACAGATTGGCTGAGTAGATTAGAGAAATGACAAAATATATGTTGTCTACAAGAAACTGACTCCTGATACAGAATGAAAACAAAAGGATGGAAAAAGACTTATCAAGCAAACATTTACCCAAAGGAAATAGTGGATATATTAAGACTAGATTAAGCAGAGACTTTACAGCAAAGGAGTTTACCAGAGACAGAAAAGGACATTAAAGGTCAATCCATCAAGAGGACACAGTCCTCCCAGATATGTGTGCCTTCAGCAGCACAGCTGCAAAACATGGAAAGATCTGAAAGGAGAAAAAGGCAAGTATAGTTGCAGATTTAAACCAACCTCTCCCATCAATTGATAAAATAACTCAACAAAATCCACAAGGCTATAAAAAACACCAATAATCAATAGGATACTATCTACATTTACAGAACATTTCACGTATCCATGCAATAGTACTGGAGTGGATTGCCATTTCCTCCTCCAGGGGATCTTCCTGACCCAGGGATCGAACCCAGGTCTCCTGCACTGTAGATAGATGCTTGACCGTCTGAGCCACCAGGGAAGTCCTAACGTACTACTACAGAATACACATTTTTTTAATCAAGTGCCAATGGAACACATACCAAAATAAACCATATCCTGAGCCACAAAGTAACCTCAATAAATTTAAAAGACCTGAAATCATACATAGCCTGTTCTTAGACCACAGTGGAATCAAACTAGAAACCATTACCCGAAAACTGGAAAATGTCCAAACATTGGAAAATAAACAATACACTTTTGAATAATCTATGAATCAAAGAGGAACTCAAGACTTTAATTAAACTAAAATACAGCATACTAAAATTTGTGTGACACAGCTAAATCAGTGCCAAGAGGAAAATTTTATAGTACTAAATGCATATATTAAAGAGGAAGTGTCTCATGCGACTTCCCTGGTGGTCCAGTGGTTAAGAATTTGCCTCCCAGTGCAGGGGATGTGGTTTTGATCCCTGGTAGGGGAACTAGGATCCCACAAGCGGCAAGGCAACTAAGCCAGTGCGCTGCAACTACTGAGTCCGCCACCGCACCTAAGACCCAACACAGCCAAATAAGTAAATTTTAAAAAAGGAACTGTCTCAAATCAACAGTCTATGTTTTTATTTTCTTTTAACCTCAAGAACCTAAAAAAGAGCAAAATAAACCCACTTAAAGTATGTAGAAGGATGAAAATAAGAAAAGAAATCAGTGAAAATAAACAAAGCAACAAACAAAAAGCAATGAAACAAAGATGGTCCTTTGAAAAGACTGTAATAGACAAACCTCCAGCAAGACTAACAAAGAAGTCACAAATTATCATTATCAGGAATAAAACAGAATATGGTTAATATAAACCTTGCAGATTCAAAAGAACAGAACTATGAACAACTTTATATACATAAATCTAACAACTTATTCATGAATTTAGTATTATCCTATTATTAAAACTAGACAAGATGGTACATACAAGAAAACTACAGAAAAATATCTTCATAAAATAGACATAAAAAACAGAAATAAAAATTGTTAACAAAACAACAGCAGATATAATCCACCAATATGTAAATATGATCCACCATTTTAATAGATGGAAAAATAAAATCATATGATCTTATAAATCTATGCAGAAAAAACTTTTGATCAAGTCAGTCCTCATTCATGATAAAAACTGAAAATTAGGAAAAGAGGGGAACTCCTTCAACTTGGTAATGTACACCTACAAAAAATACTACACCCTATTCTACACAGTTAATGGTGAAAAACTGAATACTTTGCCCTAAGATAGTGAGCAAAGCCAGATGTCTGCCCTTAATATTCTTTCTCAACATACTGCTTGAAGTTCTACCCAGTGCAGTAACTCGAGAAAAGGAATAAGACATATAGACTGTAAAGGAAGAAAATAAAACTGTCCCTCTTTGCAGATGGCATGATTGTGAACACAGAAAATCCCAAAGTCCCCAAAGAATCTACAAAGAAACTCCTAAAACAAAATAGTTTAGCAAGATCACAGGATTCAAGATAAACATGCAAAAATTGTATTTCTGTATACTTTCAGTGAACAAATGGACACTGAAAAACAGAATACCATTTATAATCACTCGAAAAAGATTTAAGGGTAAATCTGACAAAACACCTACAAGACTTGTATGCTGAAAACTATAAAATGCTGATGAAAGAAATCAAAGACTTAAATGGAGAGACACATTGTGTTCATAGCCTGGAAGACTCAGCATAGTGACGATGTCAATTTTCCCAAAATTGATATACAGGCTTAAGGGAATTCCTGTCATGGTCCCAGTAACATTTATTATAAATATGAACAAGATTAGTTTTAAATTTTTATGGAAGGCAAATGGACTTAAATTAAAAAAAAATATAAGTAGGAAGAATCAGTTTGCTTGATTTCAAGACTTAACTACATAGCTATAGAAATTAATATTGTATGGTATTGGTGGAAAAGCTGACACATAGATCAACAAAACAGACAGAGAACCAGAAATAGTCACACAAATAGGACCAAATGCAAAAGCAGTTAAGTGAAGATAGCTTTTTCAACAAATAGTGCTGGAATAACTGTATATCTACAGGCAAAAAATTTAACCTCAAAGTAAGTCTTTCAGTTTATACAAAAATTGCCTCAAAATAGATTTGAGACTTAATATAGAACATAAAACTATGAAAACTTATAAAGATAGGAGAAAATCTTTGGGCTTTAGGGCAAAGAATTCTTAGCCTTCACATGAAAAGCAAACTACGTATCTGACTGATAACTAATAACCAGACAACATAAAGAAGCCTGCAGACTCTAGTAAAAACACAAATAATCCAATTAGAAAATCTGCAAAAGACATTTCACCAGAAAGATTATATAGATGATGAATAGGCACATGAAGATGTTCAACATCGTTAGCCATTAGGGAAACAAAACCACAATGATATACAGCATTATACACCTATCACAATGGTTGAATTAATTAATATACAACTATCATATGACCCAGCAATTGCACTTCTCGGCATTTTTCAGAAAGAAATGAAAACATTCACACAAAAACTTGCACATGAATGTTTATAGAAACTTTATTCATAATAGTCAAAAATTGGAAGCAATCCAGATATTCTTCAACAAGTAAATGATTAAACGGATACACCCACACCATAGAATACTATTCATCAATAAAAAGGAATGAGGTACTGATACACCAACAGCCTGGATGAAACTCAGAGAATTATGCTAAGTGAAAAAGGCCAATCCCAGAAGGTCATATATTGTATGATTCCATTTATATAACATTCTTGAAATGACAAAATTATAGAAATAGGGAAATTATTAGTGGTTGCCAGGGGTTAAGGAGGGGCTGAAGGAGGAGGGAAATGAGTGTTACTATAAAAAGGCAATATGTGAGACTTCTGAAATGGAAATGTTCTCCATCTTTACTGTATCAATATCAGTATCCTGGCTGTGATATGGTACTATAGTTTTGTAAGATGTTACCATTGTGGAAGGCTGGGTAAATGGCACAAGGTATTTTTTTTTCTTACAACTGTATGTGAATCTACAAGAATCTCCAAGTTTGAGGTTGCCAAGCATTCTACTCCCTGCCCAAGAATAAGATACAGTGTGCAGTGTGGTAAATGTTAGCAAATGATCAGAACTAGAGTTATTTTGGCTTACTACTCCAAAAGCAGCCTGAAAACTGGTTAAGATGACTTTTGTGGATAGGTGTTAAATGAAACCTTTGTTTTGTGAGAACTTAAATTTACAAGTTTGCAAATTATAATGCCCAAATNCCCTGCCCAAGAATAAGATACAGTGTGCAGTGTGGTAAATGTTAGCAAATGATCAGAACTAGAGTTATTTTGGCTTACTACTCCAAAAGCAGCCTGAAAACTGGTTAAGATGACTTTTGTGGATAGGTGTTAAATGAAACCTTTGTTTTGTGAGAACTTAAATTTACAAGTTTGCAAATTATAATGCCCAAATCAGTTTATATTACTAGCCCAGTATTTCTTCAGTTTAAAATTCACATATGTGACTTTCTCAGGCAGAGGTCAGAGAGGCAGAAAGTATGAAATCTTTAAATGTTGTGTCAGTTTCAAAAGCTGGTAACACTGTGCTGCCTCCTTATCACTTCCCCTTTCATATATAATTCACAGTGACAAATGATTGTTATTGTGAACTCTTTGAAGAGATACAGATAAGGAACATCCCCAAATATTATTTGTTCTTGGTACTGTCTTCTAATATACAGTCCTAATAGTATATCTCCTCCTTAAAATGAAATAGTTGATCTTACTTCAACAGTAATAAAATCTGTTTCTTGATAATTTGGAAAAAAAAAAAAATATCTCTAGTACTCAAAGACCACTGTGTTAACATTATGATCTCCTTTTCTCCAGAATCATTCAATGATATATTTTCCAGTATCAAGATTATGGTATACGTAAGTGAAGGAACTTGTTCCTAGAAAATATTTGAGGTGATTGAGTGAATAAATGATTTTCAAATTTACTTGCTAAATTGGGTCTGACCTAAGTCTTCCAGCATTCTATTTTGCAGTTATTTAATCATTAGTTATGCTGACTGATCAAGTCCAACAGCCACACAAACCACCTGATAGTGAGAAGAGGTAGAAGTAATATAACTGCCCTTTTATTTGGTCCTAATTACCTTTTACTACAAGCAAATGTTTGTTATTGTAGAGGCAAATATCCAACCAAGTTAATACCTCTGGTTATATGCTTTAAACCTGGAGAGTGGGAAAGGGTCTTAAGAATGATTATAGCAATGCTAAGAAATTTTTGTGTCAAAATATATCATAAAACCAGGGAACTTAAGAGTAAAAAGAGATGTTAGTCATCAAGCTCAAACCTTTCTTGATGCATGAGTTTCCTTTCTGTTCTGGAAAAGGAGTTGTCCAATCTTTGCTTGAATGTCTCCAGTAAAGCCTGACTTCTTACCTGAAAAATGAAAGGATTATAGTATCACTGCTAAGCTCTAAGTGTTTGATTAAACCTGAATTTCTTCTGGCTAAATCATATTTTTTGAAAAGCCTCTTCCTTTTGAATAAGCGAAATTAGTTTTCTCAGTCTGAGGTTATAGTTCTTTAGCATATGTGTTATTATGTATTAAAAAATACTTAATATCCTATTTTTCCAGGTAATATGTATGTTCAGGTGAACACATAAGGACCAACAATTCTCTGAAATTTCTGAGTATTAAAAAAAAGAAAACTAGGGTGTGATGGGGAGATACCCTCTAGTCTTCAGAATTATTTGCAGATTTGTACCATGTCTGCAGTCAAATTTCTAATTTTGTTCAAACTTAGTTTACAGTAAGTGATTCTTCTGATGTCCTTAGCCACTGTCACTATAATTGATCTTGGGTTCAGCATGACTGGTACTGGTAATTGGAAATCTTGTGATTTAAGCAGGATTCATGAATGGATAATAAAACTACAGGGTGATAGGTTGTTGTCGAACAGGATACATCCATTGTAGTATCAAAGCATTTCACAGGTTACACAAAAAGAAAACTTTCCTTTAACACTGGGAGATCTGTCAGTCACCACCTTAACCAGTGTGGTACCACCTATGTGGTATTCTTGCCAAAAATGTTTGATGTGACTCTGATCATGAGAGAATCCTTAGGAACATCCACAGTGTGGGACAATGTATAAGATGACTGGTCTTTTCTAAAAATTAAAGTTATAAAGGGAAAGGAGTAGAAAGAGTTATTCTAGAATACAAGACTAAAGAGTTGTGAATTTTGGATCATGAATCAAAAAAAAAAAACACTTTTGAGTTAAAAAAGACTTCTGGGGATAATTAGAGAAATTTGAATATGTTATTTTCTTAGCTGTGATAATCATATTGTGGCTATGTAAAAATATGTTCTTAAGGAGATACATACTGAAGAAAATAGGGTTAAAGGTAATGATATCTGCAACTTTTAAGTGGTTCAGCAAAAAAAATAAAAAAAAAAATGTCTGAAAGAGAAAGCAAATAAGTAAAATGTTAACAACAAAAAGAAACCAGTCTTGTGAGCCATTTTTTTGGTCCAGGGCTGTCTGTTCTTTATTTGATAGCTCAGATATCTAAACCAATCTGTACTAACTTGCTATATTGATATAAACTAGGACTCTACGACATGTCCCTCTACTTTGTTATTTGCAGCAGGTTTAGGAAATTGTGCCTGATTAACCTTAGAGAGTAGAGGGCAAAGGTCACTTTTTCCTTCACATTTAAGTTTCACTTAGAAAATAAGGGTGCTAAATCTCCAAAGTCTCTTACAGCTCTGACACTGTCATTATGTGTTTTAATTCACGTAAATTATAAAACAAATTGTGAACAGGTACTACCTAAAAGCCTAATAAAGGAAATATAACTGAAGTAACAGAAACTCATCAAGATTTAAAAGGTTCTCTAAAGCTGAGCTCTTACTGTCTTTTAATTCTAGGATTTCTTCTATCAAAATAGACAGCTGAGTTGTAAAAATAGAATTTTTCATTTAACTTTTACATCAGATTACATTTAAAAATCTTTTAGTAATGCGTAAAGGGAAACGTTTAAGCAATCCATCCTCGAAAATTAGCAGATCAGATAAGGTGTGTTGGCCCTGGTATTCTCTCTAGAGAGAATTTTTCAGTTAAAGGAGGGTCTCCTGCTTGTCAGCTCAAGGTCAAGGCGTGGGTGCCTTTCAGTCTAACTCACTATCCCAAAACAAGATTCCGATTCCCCAGATCTGAAGATGGCTTAGAGCTCGAAACCCGACTCTCGTCCAGTGACACGGTTCTAAGGGAAGTCCCAAACCCGCTCTCGGTACGCGCTGTCCGGTTCCGCAGCCCCCAACAGCCCAAGTACAAGAGGCGGCCTCCTTCAGAGACCCTGCCACCTTTCCCCGAGCGATGCCGGCCGCCCCCCGCCTGGAAACCCGGGATTCTGTGGAGAGAGAAAAGAGACCATACTTAAGGAAAGACTCTCGCATCCGACACCATAAAAGGCTGGGGGGCTGCGTTGCCAGTCGACTCGCAAGGGGTTGGGGGCGGAGGGTCTGGGTCAGG
>SJYA01001570.1:529547-586332 GCA_006410615.1 Neotragus moschatus | reverse complement strand
CCTCCACCCCTTATTACTGTGCAACTTGAATTTCCCAGGTGATGTCAGTGCAGGAGATGCAAGAGACAAGGGTTTGATCCCTGGGTTTGAAAGATACCCTGAAGTAGGAAATGGCAACCCACTCAAGTATTCTTGCCTGGAAAATCCCATGGAGAGAGGAACCTGGTGGGCTACAGTCCATGGGGTCCGAAAGAGTTGGACAGAACTGAGCACACACTCCAAGTACTCCTTAAAAACTTTTAAAGATACAATTAAAATATAGCATTAAGAAGAATATATAAAAATAAGCTTATTATAGCTCAGTATAAGATCATAGAGTGAACTCTAATATCCTATAATTTTTAAGACTTCTTAATAGGGTTTGTCTTGAAATCTTGATGTGATTGATATTATTTTAGTTTGAATGATTATGGCATATAAAATAAAGTTTTAGTAAGTACTCTATACATTGCTAAAATTGAGTGTGTAGCACATCATCTGGAGAGTCCAGGAATGGGTCTATCAGAGTGCTGGTCCCCAGTCTACGGAAATCTTTGCTTCTCTGAGCCTTGATTTCTTTACCTAGAAAACAATTTTATTTTTGTTGTTTAGGGTAGAATGAGATTACACATTTGAAAAGCACATTGATTTCTTTTTTCAACATAGTTCTAAGTGCCTTTCTGCCATTCATTTATCTTTCTATAAATAAACACATAATTTATTAACTTTATCATTTTTGAAGAATGAAATCTTTTACTAATTCAGACATTTGTGGAATTTATAACTACAGAGAAAATTGAACTTATGACATGTAAAGTATTTTCATAGTTCAGTTAATGCTTAATGAAATGAAATTCTTTGAATCCATCCATCTGTTTTATGTAGAGGGATCTCAGCACACTTTTAAGAATTCTGTAAAATTCTTTTAAGAATTCTTTTTGTTTGTTTGTTTGTTTTTGCCTAGCATAAGGCTCTTTTAAAATCAGTTTTATTATTTATTTAAATTATAAATTATTTATTTAAAAATAGATTATTTAGTGTAAATCGGAGTTAAGAGATTTTCTGATTTGTTTTGACTTTGTGGGAGGGGTTGGCAATAAATAAGAGTAATATCTAATAAAACCATCACATATATCAAGTACCTATTTATTAAATTAATTTATAATGGATTTTTAATGCTTTTCATGAAAGTTTATTTTATGCTAGTGCATACCTTCTGTATGCCAATCATTGTCTTTAAAATAAAGTGAATTTGTTTTAAAAAAAATTAAAAAAAAAATAAAATCAGTTTTATTAGTTATGATATGTTTACATTTCAGATATTTTAATAAATAGTGTTAAAAACTGTTGTCACTGTGTTTTCCATTTATATGGAAATAAATATTTTACTGCTGCTACTATGCAAAGCTACGGTTTTATTTTATTACTTTCTACCAATGGTTTTTAAACCTTTAAGTAAAATCTTATCATCAGTATTTAAAAGATGAGATGTTTTGGTTTTNTTTTTTAATTTAATAAATAAAAAATAATAAACCGAATATAGACTGATGATTCATTTCCCACACGATAGCACACATGTTTCAGTGCCATTCTCCCAAACCTTCCCTCCCTCTCCCGCTACGGTTTTATTTTATTACTTTCTACCAATGGTTTTTAAACCTTTAAGTAAAATCTTATCATCAGTATTTAAAAGATGAGATGTTTTGGTTTTAAATTCTCTGGTTTAAGTAGAGGTCAAGGGCTAGAGTCCCTTTCTCCTGGTTCTCTGCTAGAGAGAGTGTCTCTAGGAGACAGTAGTGTCTCAGTGTTTCCTGAGCCATCAGGAGTGTCTGATGAGCCATCTTTGAGGTGAAAAGGAAGAAACGGAGGTTTAGAGCAAATGATCAGGGCCACACTGTAGAGCCAGACGTAACCCAAGTCTTTGTGTTATTGTATCTTTCCAGTAGCATTGCTCCTGCAGTGAGTAGTTGCAAGTAATGTTTATATTGTTATTATTTAGTAAATCTAATAGATTGTTTTCAAGTCCTCTAATAAATTTCAAGGTATTTTTGTCATCTAACTCTTTCTGGTGATATTTGAAATAAAGTTATTTTATGTTTTCTAGACTCATTTCATCAGTGCTGCACTCAAGACTAGTAGTTTTCAGCCTGTTATTGTACCTCCTTCTAGAGCAGTGGAAAAGTATTCTGTAAAACCAGACCATTTGAATTTTGGTAGCAGTAATCTGTCTTCACATAATGTCTTTCCTTCCAAACAAGGTAAAAATAAGTAGTTCTCTGTGAATAAAAGAGGCCAGCTATGAGTGTTCTTTGCAATTTGTAAGCAGAAAACTTACTAAGTTATGAGACTCTTTATTTTATAAAATTAGGGGTTTTTTTTTCAGCCCAGTAATTTCTAGATTATTTTGAAACTGTTCAGCCAAGTCATGGATCATGTCCTATTTAATGGTTTTAATTAATAACTTTCATAAACTGTCAGAAGCATTTCTACATAAATTTAGGAAAGTTTTACGTATCTAACAGACCTGGGTTTGATCCCTGGATTGGAAAGATCCCCTGGAGAAGGAAATGGCAACCCATTCCATTATTCTTGCCTGGAGATGTCCATGGACAGAGGAGTCTGGAGAGCTACAGTCCTGGGGGTATAAAGAGTCGCACACGACTGAGCAACCGACACACACACACACACAGCATTGAAACTGTGTGTCAGCAGTTCACCAGTACTCTGACAAACTGCATGGTTACTGTTTTTCTTCATTCTCTCAGGGGAGAAACCACCTGAGTACAATTAGAAACTTTCTGAAAATTTTCAAGGAGTAATACAAGTCCATTTTAATGAAATTTTAAAAATCTCTTTATAATAACAAAGGAATACACAACTTATTTGTGTTAAACCTTTGGAATTTAAACTCTTATCAATAAATGTATCTCCAAGTTACTGATATTTGAATAATGAACTGATTAAGAGCCTATCCCTTTGGTGATATATAAGATCCATGTAGTACATTATTCCTGACATTTGATTTGTTAGGACATTGTTATATTACAGACATTAAAGGCTCCTTATACTTGCAAGTTGCTTAATGTCTCCCACAAATGTGCGGATCTTGAACTTTTGTGAAGTAATGTGAGTCATTTTTTAAGTTGTAAAGGAGGAAAATGAAGCACAGAAAGTTTATGACTGCCTGCTCTATCTAGGTCACCTGGCTTGAGAGTGGGAGTGTCAGAGCTGTAGCCGGTTTCCATGCTCACTGTTTACAGTTGTCAGTTTTGTGGGCTTTCCTGGTGGCTCAGTGGTAAAGGATGGCTCAGGGGTAAAGAATCGCCTGCCAGTGCAAGAGACAAGCGTCAGCTGGATCCCTGGGTCAGCTGAACAATAGCAACAATGTGTTTTGTGCTCACTAAAGTGGGATCTCTAGATCAAAGTGTATAAAAATATTGAGACTTTCTGTACTTAGTACTGGGCTTCCCTGGTGGCTCAGCTAGTAAAGAATCTGCCTGCAGTGTGGGAGACCTGGGATCAATCCCTGGGTTGGGAACATCTGCTAGAGGAGGGCATGGCAACTCACTCCAGTATTCTTGCCTGGAGAATCCCTGTGGACAGAGAAGCCTGGTGGGCTACAGTCTGTGGAGTCACAAAGAGTCAGACACGACTGGACGACTAAGCACACATACTTAGTACCAGATGGCCTTATCAGTTTGCATTGCCACGAGCAGTGTCTGGCTTTGCCATTGATCACAACTTAAGTAGCACTGAATATTGTCATATTTTTTCTTACTTATTAGGTTTAAGTATAAAGTATTTATAGTTTATATTCTTTGATTTCTAATGAGGATGAAGTTATTTCTATATATTTGTTAATAACTTGAATATCCTATATAATTTTGGTTTTATTTTTAAAACATAGAGAAGAGTAATATTATAATTAAAATTTTTTTTTCAAGTAAAATTTATTATTTTCTTAATTTTCTGTTGAAGCATCTTCAAGAGAGGTTGAAGATACAAGTTTTGATAAACAGAAATCTCCTTTGGAGACACCAGCACCTCGAAAATTTGCTCCTGTTCCTGTTTCAAAGGATGATAAAATATCAAAGAGGGGAAATCCTATAGAAGAAAAAGAAAATATGGAGCTTTCATGTCATCCAGGTAATAAAGCAATGATAATTAGCACACACCACTTTTATTAGGAGCTTCCTGGTGACTCTGTCACTGTTGTGCTCAGTCATGTTCAACACTTTGTGACCCCATGGACCGCAGCCCACTAGGCTCCGCTGTTCATGGAATTTTCCAGGCAGAATACTTGAGTAGGGCTGCCATTTCTTACTCCAGGGATCTTCCTGACCCAGGGATCGAACCTGTATCTTGCTGTGTTGGCAGACAGATTCTTTACCAGGAAGTCAGCAGTAAAGAATCTGCCTGCCACTACAGGAGACATGGGTTTGATATTTGGGTCAGGAAGAGCCCCCGGAGAAGGAAATGGCAACCCACTTCAGTATTCTTGTCTGGGAAATTCCATGGACAGAGGAGCCTGGTAGGCTATAGTCCATGAGGTTGCAAAAGGGTTGAACACGACTAAGTAATTAAACAACAAAAGCAACAACTTTTGTTAGACCTATCTCAAATTAGGAACAGATTTCCACACTTAGGATTTATAATTCCCTCACGTGGACTTCCCAGTGGCTCTGGTAAAGAATCTGCCTGCCAAGCAGGAGACACGAGTTTAATTCCTAGGTCAGGAAGATCCACTAGAGAAGGAAGTAGTAACCCTAACCCACTCCAGTATTCTTGCCTAGGAAATCCTGTGAACAGAGGAGACTGGTGGGCAACACTCCATGGGGTCTCAGAGAGTCAGACACAACTGAGCGACTTAAAAAAAACAGCAAATGAACTGAAGTGGGACCTCTGTTTTTAATATTTTTCTTTAAGTGATTCTGGACAAATTAAGCTTCTTTTGATTCTTTGTAGAAGGAGTTGGAGATTAAACCTTTGTAATTATTCTATCTTCTACAAGTTATTATGTAAACTTTTAATGAAAAATGTTATTAATAAATAAAAAATAATGCATTGTTGAAAGTAAGCTGATTATCATGTTTACTTATATTATTTTTAAATATGAGTTTGGATAATAAAATAAGAAATTTAACATTATCATGTTCAGTTAGAAAAATGCTAATAACCTTTATAATTGACAAGAAATAATAATTTGTTTTAGATCCTTATAGTATTTATAGTAAAAGTAAGCAGAGATGTTAAGTATAAGCTTTCACTTTTGGAATTATTTAAATGCATTCAACCTTGTCCTGGACATATTTAAAGACTCTTAAGTAATTTAAAAAATATAATCTTTATTAAGTAAAGCAACTTTAATCACCAAAAAATTGATAAGTAGTCTCATTAAAGTGAAGTGAAGTCGCTCAGTTGTGTCCGACTCTTTGCGACCCCATAGACTGTAGCATACCAGGCTCCTCTGTCCATGGGATTTTCCAGGCAACAGTACTAGAGTGAATTGCCATTTCCTTCTCCAGAGGATCTTCCCAACCCAGGGCTCGAACCCAGGTCTCCCGCACTGTAGACAGACACTTTACCGTCTGAGCCACCAGAGGCTAAAAGGAAGATTCAGCCTATACTAGTTGTGAAGAAACTGTTAAATCTCCCTTTTACTGTTTATAAAAATATTTCTGTATACAGGGCTTTGCCGATGTTACTTCTCATTCATACTCTTTTTTTCTTCTGTAATGGAAATTAATTCAGGCCTAAACTTTTACAAGTATAGTTTCCATGAGTTATAAATATTTAGTTTTTGATGTGTATGTAGTCTACCTTGTAGAGTGAAAGGAGTAGATCATTACCATGGGAAACTAATTTAGTCAAATATGTGTGAGCTATTATATAAAAGAGAAATGATATAAAAGAGAAATGAATTAGTACTTGGAAAATGATACTGTATTTCTTGTATTGTAGGAAGTGTAGGATTCTTGGAACGAATTCTGAATAACCGTGATTCTTTGACAAGAATAAGTGAATCTTCAGACAAAACCTCACTAGCTAGGTCAAAAATGGGATGGAATCCTGAGAGGAGAAACAGGTAAAAATGAGATTGGAATACAAACTAGATTGAACAGAGGGGTTTTTTTAATATTTCTAAAATTTCTTCAGGAATTTTCATGGATTTATAAGATTGCTTTTAAAAATTGTCTTAGATTTAGTTACCATGTTCTTCTGCTAATATATCTTTCCTCTTTTCTATAATTATACAATATGTGTGTGTTTAGTTGCTCAGTCATGTCTGATTCTTTGTGACCCCATGGACTGTAGCCTGCCAGTTTCTTGTCCATGGAGATTCTCCAGGCCAGAATGCTGGAGTGGGTAGCCTTTGCCTTCTCTAGGGAATCTTTCCAACCCAGGGTTCAAACCCAGCTCTGCCGCACTGCAGGCGGATTCTTTATGATCTAAGCCACCAGTGAATACATCTGATTTTCTCAAAATGTAGATTATTTACTATTCATTTCTGATTAAATGATATCTGGGATTTGCTTCAATAATAATCCAGTGCAGGGTGGGGAAAACCAGGTTGGAAGTATAAATGAAATGAAGATAGATAACCATGAGTTAGTTATTGATGTAGGTAGATAAGGGTATATGGAGGTCATTATACTACTGTTTCTACTTTTGTGTTTGAAACTTAAAGTTATAAAAAGTTTTTAAAAAGTCAAGTAAATAGTAAAAGTCAAGGTATAGTCAGCCAATATAATTTTTTCTTGAATGTCATGAAAACTACAGTAACAAAAACTAAANGGTGGAGAGGTCTCACAGAATGTGGTCCACTGGAGAAGGGAATGGCAAACCACTTCAGTATTGTTCCCTTGAGAGCCTCATGAATAGTATGAAATGGCAAAAAGATAGGACACCGAAAGATGAACTCCCCAGGTCAGTAGGTGCCCAATATGCTACTGGAGATCAGTGGTGAAATAACTTCAGAAAGAATGAAAGGGTGGAACCAAAGCAAAAACAACACCCAGTTGTGGATGGGACTGGTGATAGAAGCAAGGTCCGATGCTGTAGACAGCAATATTACTAAGGATACTTTGTATATAATGAATCACTTTTATCTTTAAGGATTCTCTCTTTGTCTTAGGCTTTTGACAGTTTGATGTGTCTAAACGTGGATCTCTTTGAGTTCATCCTCCTAAAATTTTGTTGATCTTCTTGGATGAGTGAATTAACATTAATTAAGTTGGGGAATTTTGGGGCCATTATTTTTGTACACAGTTAAATAGTACACGTGACCTTTTTTTTTTCTCCTTGGGCTATGTTGTTTGTTGGTATGCTTGATGGTATCTGACAGGTCTTAAGGACTTTAGTTTTTTTTGTTCTTTTTTTGCTCTGTTCTTCAAACTGTGCTCAGTCACTCAGTCACACCCAACTCTTTGCGGCCCCATAGACTATAGCCCGCTGGGCTCCTCTGTCCATGGAATTTTCCAGGCAAGAATAGTAGACGGGGTTGCCATTTCCTACTCCAGGGGATCTTTCCTTTTTTTTTTTTTTTTTCCCAGGGGATCTTTCCAACACAGAGATCAAACCCAAGTCGCTTGCATCTCCGGCACTGGCAGGCAGATTCTTTACCACTAGCACTGCCTGGGAAGCCCATTCCTCAAACTGGATGATCTCAATTAACCTGTCTTTAAATTTGCTGATTCTTTCTCTTACCAATTTGAATATGCAGTTTAGCCTGTCAGGTGAATTTTACATTTCAGTTGCTGTATTTTTCAACTCCAGAATTTCTCTTGTTTTAAAAATAGCTTTTAAAAATTTATTTATTTATTTATGGTTGTGCGGGTCTTTGTTGCTGCTTTCTCTAGTTGTGGTCAGTGGGGCCTACTCTTTGTTGCAGTGCACAGGCTTCTCCTTGTGTCTTCTCTTATTGCAGAGGATGGTCTCTGTATGTGGGCTCAGTAGTTGTGGCATGTGAGCTGTATGGCACATGGGATCTTTGGCGCAGAGGCGCAGTAGTTATAGTGCATGAGCTTTAGTTGCTTCATGGCATATGGAATTTTCCCAGACCAGGAATGGAACTCATGTCCCCCACAATGGCAGGCAGATTCTTATCCACTGTACTACCACAGAAGTCCAGTAGCTTTTATCTTTTTTGATATTCTTTGTTTGATGACACTTCATTCTCATTTATTTATTTATTTATTTATTTTGGTCTTGCTCCCTGGCTTGTAGGATCTTAGTTCCCTGATCAGAGATTGAACCCAGGCCCTCAGCATGGAGTCCTAACCACTGGAAAGTATGGAGTGGCGAAAGCATGGAATCCTAACCACTGGACCACCAGGGAATTCCCAAGACTTCATTATTATTTTTGTTGTTGTTGTTGTTCAGTCTCTAAGTCATGTCTGACTTATTGCAACCCCATGGACTCCTGCACACTAGGCTCCTCTGTCCTTCACTGTCTTCTGGAGTTGGCTCAGATTTATGTCCATTGAGTCAGTGTATCTAACTATGTCATCCTCTGCCACCCTCCTTCTCCTTTTGCCTTCAGTCTTTCCCAGTATCAGGGTCTTTTCCACTGAGTTGGCTCTTTGCATCAGGTGGCCAAAGTATTGGAGCTTCAACTTCAGCATCAGTCCTTTCATTCTTTTGAAAAGTGAAAGTGTTAGTCGCTCAGTTGTGTCTGACTCTTTGCAACCTCATGGACTGTAGCCTGCAAGGCTCTCTATCCATGGGATTTCCTAGGCAAGAGTACTGGAGTGGGGTGCCATGCTGTCTTCCAAGAGATCTTCCCAACCCAGGGACTGATACTTTTCTCTAATTATAGTAGCTAATTTATGGTCTTTCCCTGCTGCTGCTGCTGAGTCACTTCAGCCGTGTCCGTCTCTGTGTGACCCCACAGATGCCAGCCCACCAGGCTCCCCCTTAAGTCCAGTATTTGGAGTTCCCCAAGGATAGTTTCTACTGATATTCTTTTTCCTGTGTCTGAGCTACATTTCCTGTTTCTTTGTATCTCACAACTTTTTGTTGAAAATTAGATATTTAAAATAATTTAATGGGCCAGTTCTGGAAATTAGATTCTTCCATCAACTCCCACCCTCCCACCAGGGTTTGTTGTTATTGCTGGTTATTGTTGTTCTTGTTGTTGCTGTTTAATGATTTTCCTGGACTAATTCTATAATTTTTATTCTTTATTATGTGTAGCAAGTCACCATTTGGTTAGCTAAGTCAGCTAATGATTGGAAGATTTCCCTAACTATTTTGAATGAATAAGTCTCGCTATCTTTGCCAAGGGGCTGTGTGTGTGTGTGTGTGTGTGTGTGTGTGTGTGTGTACACTGGGGAACACCTTCAGTGCTCCAGCAGTTTGTAAGCCTAGCTTAATCCTAACTTCCTACTCGTAAAGAGTTCATGGTCAGCCAGATGTGAAAGATTATGCCCTTCTTAGGTCATTCTTGTGCATCCATAGAGCCCTATACATGCATGTGACCTTTTAGAGCCCCAGTAGTGTTTCAGAGCTTTTCAGACTCCACCGTGGGGACTTGCCGAGCAGTTCAGTGGTTAAGACTCCACTTTCCAGTGCAGGGGCTGTGGCTGGACCTCTGGTCAGGGAACTAAGGTTCCACATGCCACAAGGTGTGGCCCAAAATTAAAAAAGCAAACAACTCCATCATGGACATCTCCTTCCCTAGTTTTTTGGCTTATTGTTCACCCTCTTGTTTGCTTCAACTGGTCTGACTCCCTCAAGCAGCTAAGATGTTAAACAATTGCCACTGTTTTCAAAAAATGACCCTGGGATGGGATTTCTCACTGAGTCAGATTTAAGGAGAAACCTTATGAATATGACTTTTTTGAGAAGCTTAACATTCTTTCCACCCTTTTAGTGGCTGTGAGGCTGTCGGTTTTCACAGCTACAGTGCTGATGAGGCTGTTGATTTTCAAAGCTACTCAGAGTTGGGGAAAGGCCTCTGGGAATAGAGCAATTTAAAATATCACAGAGCTTGCTATTCTTGTTAGCCATTTTTGTTAAGTAAATGTTCCTACAAGGTTTTGTTTAATTTCCACCATTCTGAAAAAGCTGATTTGACCATTTTTGCTAGTGTTTTGTTTGCTTTTATTCAAGAGTAGATTTTTAGAGATGATTACTCTACCATTCTAGAAATGCTTCTGTGCATTTGTTTCCTCAAAGCAAAACCATTTTCTGTTCTTTTCCTACTATTCTTAAACCAATCTAGTCAGAGTAATTTTGTTTCTTGCAATTTTTGTGTTTTGTATGTTTAACCACATAATTGACTGATTCTTTGTACAATTTTAATAAGACCCATTTAGAATTCTTATAACTAAGAATGTATCAAATATTTATATCATCGAATGTTTACTGAATTTATGGCAATTTAGAAAACTTTACTTTGAACTCTTTTTCAGCATTGATACTATAGCCACTCAAAGATTTCCTTCCTGTGAAGAGCTAGGAACAGCTAAAGTGACTATGCAGAAGTCTGATGATATTCTTCAAGACTTTGATCAAAAGAGGAAAGAAACGAATAGCATACTCCAGGTAAAGTGTGAACAAAATCTTGAGATTCATGATGAGCAAAGGTAAAAATTATGAAGAAATAAAGTTGCCAAGACAAAGCAGGAGGCGGATGAAGCAGAGCACTGAAAGACACGTCAGCCCAGCTTGTTTCCCTTGCAGAACTTTCCCAAAAGCCCTCTGCAGGTGATTTCTACTTCCTACTCCTTGGCTAAACTAAGAGTGAGCCATATGGCCAGCTGCCACTCTCAAGCTTCTGCTGGAGGGGAAGGAAGACCGAAGGGGAACGTGAATGGCCCTTGTTTAGCCAGTTCACATGGTCTGCCCTGCCTGCCCAGAGCCAACTTGCTGTTAATTTGTTTAGCTTTCTTCACCAGATAGAGCTTTTGTAGGCCACTCAACTACTATGGGTTTCCCAGCCCCATTTCACTGAACATTCACAGTATACATCTAAATGGAAAGAAACTTTAGTTGCCGAGTATTCTTTTATAGCTCTTCAATTTGACAAATTCAGTCCTTAGACTGATGTAGTATATGCCGTAAACTATACTAACAGCTCTTATGTGGATTAAAATATGAATATAAGTTTTGCATATTGATATTCTTGCCTTTTTATCTTTTAAGTTGAAAGAATCTCAGATGTCAGGGCTTGCGGATCTTCCACTGAATTCCATTAAGCTTCAAATAACAAATACAAGATCTGTATTGAAAGATGCTGAGAAGATTTTAAGAGGAGTACAAAATAATAAAAAAGTACTTGAAGAAAATCTGGAAGCTATAATTCGTGCAAAGGATGGAGCTGCCATGTATTCGTTTATCAATGCTCTATCCAACAACAGGTAGGACAGGATGTTAGTATCCCAAGGTTTTTTATGAAACTGCCAGTTTACAGGCTCTCTTCATTTTTTTTCTAAGCACTTCCTTTTGCTTTAATGTGTTTTGATGTTTAGAAAAGATTCTTCATTGCCTTTGATAGTGTGGGCTTATTAAAGTTGGAATTTGGTTATATGCATGCTGCTATTATTTTTCACAGGTGTTAATTTTCCCTTTAATTTTTTTTTTCTCTTTTTGATATGTATTTACTGGAATCTACATATGCTTTGCAGGCATCCTTGAAACATTTGATGAAACTAATAACATTGGCTTTTCCTTTTCAAATGAAGGCTATTGGGCTACACAATAGATTCAAAGCTAGATAGGAGATCTGTTCTTAGAACCTTTAATGTTAATCTAAGAAAATTCTNTTTTCTCTTTTTGATATGTATTTACTGGAATCTACATATGCTTTGCAGGCATCCTTGAAACATTTGATGAAACTAATAACATTGGCTTTTCCTTTTCAAATGAAGGCTATTGGGCTACACAATAGATTCAAAGCTAGATAGGAGATCTGTTCTTAGAACCTTTAATGTTAATCTAAGAAAATTCTTTTTTCTCTTTTGTAGGGAGATATCAGAGAAGATTCGGATCAAAAAGACTGTAGATGACTGGATTAAAATGATTTCTGCAGAAATTCAAGTAGGTATTGAAAAGAATTAAGTGAATTCTTAAGAGATACCATTGACTCCAATTTATAAGTATCATAGCGAGTCTCAAAATATTCTTTATAAGTCCACTTATAAGTCTTAATTTCACTCTATCACCCATTGTATTTATTAGTAATAAGGTCCATTTTATTCAACATGTGCTTTGTTTCATAAATTATATTATGGCTGTTAACTGGAAAATTGTAGACAGCTACTGAAATATGAGTGATTTCAAAGAAAATTTAGCAAAAGCATTTGGAAAAGAAAGTAGACATAAAAAAGTATACTTAAGAAGACAGCAGATTTAGAAGCACTGGCAAAGTAAAAGCATCAAAGTTACTTAAAAGGAGAATACTCCACAAAAATCTCTAAGGTTACTGTGTTTAGAGAAGTCAGTTCCAGATGGAAAAATTGCCACTTTCTCACTTCCACACATCTTATGGTGTATCTACAGACAGTACTGCAAAAATTCAGGAGAGTTCTTTTTATTAGGTGGTCAGTAATTTAAAGGAAATTTCTCAATATTTTATGTATTTTTAAGCAAAACTAGACAAGTTTACTCATTTTTACCTGGAAGTGCAAAGTGTATTTTTCCTGACTGTAAGATAATGTGTATTTGCTTAATCACAGCTGTAGCAGGGTGAAGTGTTAGTTTGGTTTCCATAGCATTAAACACTAAAATACACTTTTTTGGGGAGGGTGGGGAAGTTGTGTGTGTGTTGTTTTGTTTGTTGTCTCTTTCTTTCTTTGTTATGACTACACCATGCAGCTTTTGGGATCTTACTTTCTTGACCAGGGTTTGAATCTGGGCCCTTGGCAGTGAAAGCACAGAGTCCTAACCACTGGACCCCCAGGGAGCTCTCTAAAATACACTTTTAAACACTGTTGTTTTAAGAATATGTATCTCTAATACAAAAAGAGTTTATGTTAGCTGCAATGTGATGCACCAGAGAAAAAATTGACTTAAGGGTCAAAAGACTTGGAGTTCATGTCTGGTTCTTCAGATGACTAGCAATATATATAACTCTGTAACAGTAGATTTCATGCAAAATATGCTTCTTTAAACCTTCAAGTAACTTCTAATTTATAAATATCTCAGAGCTTTCTTACAAAATTTTTACTTTTTGAAAACTTATTTTTTAATTTAATTTTTGAAGTTACTATATTCATGTGGTTTAAACATCAAAAAATATAAAAACCTCTATGATGAAAAATTGCCCTCTTCTCCCTGAAGATCATCTACTGTTTCTCATTTCTCTGCTGCATAATATACTAGTCTTTTAATTTTTTTGTGTATTCTGAAAAGAATTTTTATTCATATGTGAACCAATATCATTTATTTATAAAGCTTTTAAAACTGCTAAATCATATTTGTATAACAGTAGGAAAAAATGGGCTTCCGAGGTGCCTCAGTGGTAAAGAACTCGCCTGCTAGTGCTGGGGACATAGGAGTCATGGGTTTGATCCCTGGGTCAGGAAGATCCTCTAGAGAAGGAAATGCCAGCCTGCTCTAGTATTCTTGCCTGGGAAATACCATGACAAAGGAGCCTGGCGGGCTACAGTCCGTGGGTCGCTAAAGAGTCAGACACAACTTAGCAACTAAACAACAACAACTTTGGATGTGAAATGTTACTACTTGGATAGATTTTAAGTAATTTTAGTTTTGGTTATGTTAAGGATGAACTGACAAGAAAAGATTATGAACAAAAGAGATTTGATCAGAAGAATGAAAGGAGCAAGAGAGCTCACAACATGAATAAATATATCAAAACCAACACACAAGATAAAACTATAGACAACTCTGTAATTCCAAGAAAACATTCTCAAAAACAAAAAGAGGATCATCTTCGACATCCACCTATAAGGAGCATGCCTGCTTCAAGCTTACAGAAAGAGAGAAAAGAAGTAAGATCCTAATCTGGTTTTGTGATGTAAATGTTGCATGATTATTAAAGATATAAATAATGAAATGACTGTGAAAATGTTTTAAAAATATGAATTGCTATACAAATGAAAACCGTCTTTAACTACTGATATTTAGAGTTTTTGATATCTGTAATGTAGAAATTATTGCCCAAAGTACACCATTCTTTCCTTTTGAGTTGACATAGTATTTCAGTTATACTGGATTTATTTGGAAATCAATGTCCAAAAATTAGATTTTTTTAGTTCATGGTATTCAGAATTGTATTTCATCTTTGCACGTGTATATGTGTATGTGTGTATTTTTGTTTGGTTATTTTTCAGTTTAATAAATGTCTGTTTAGTGCCCAATGATTGCATGGCAAGGTACTAGACGCTATGGAGGGAACTTTTTGGGTGCTCTGAGCGGTAACTTTGTTAATGCCAAACATGGACTGTTGGGCAGACTAATAAAGCATCTAATTAATTCAGTGCTTGGTGCTTAGCAGATATTCAATAAATGCTACTTTTCTTTTAGATTATGATTGAAAGTGGGATCCGAAATGTAGAAAATTATTTAAAGACTTGGTTTGTGTCATTTTACTGTACTTGAAAGTTACTACTTTCAGATGTAAAATGTGTTTAAACTTTCTTTTTGGTACTGAAAATATGCTTAGTAGTGTAAGAATCTTCAAGTTTCTTGGGTAAATGATTTTTGTCTTTAATTTTCATGCTTTTGAAAACTTTAAAACTGCAGTTTGGAAATTGTCTCCAGAATTTAAGAGCTATTTAATATAGAGGATTTTCCTGATCTGATCATTCTTAATGTAGTACTTAAGCTGGCAAAAGGAGGTTTTAGAAAAATGAGATAAGTGTTTGATGACTGTTTTGCTGATGAATTGAATACCTTTGTGTACTTAGGGATTTTTGAAAGCAACCACAGTGGTGCAAGACAAGGATTATACGTTACAAATCTATGGAAAACCAGTTTATCAGGGTCATCGCAGCACTCTTAAAANGTAGTACTTAAGCTGGCAAAAGGAGGTTTTAGAAAAATGAGATAAGTGTTTGATGACTGTTTTGCTGATGAATTGAATACCTTTGTGTACTTAGGGATTTTTGAAAGCAACCACAGTGGTGCAAGACAAGGATTATACGTTACAAATCTATGGAAAACCAGTTTATCAGGGTCATCGCAGCACTCTTAAAAAAGGACCATATCTCAGATTTAATTCTCCATCTCCTAAGTCTAGACCACAGAGACCAAAAGTAATAGAACGAGTTAAAGGTATGAAACCTCATTTTTTGTGGTTATCAGTTTAATATATAAAGTTTAATTTTTGCTATTTATTTATTAATACATTCAAATTATATCATGCTTAGGGATGGAAATATTTCCTTCCAGGAGAGTAGGAAAAACCAGAGCAGATTTGAAATATTGGGGGGAAAAGTAGTATTAGATGGTATCTACGGATAAACATGATAAAATTTATGAGATGATGACTCTTAAGCAACTTATAGGGAATGTAGACTGTTCTTGCATATCTTAGTCTATCATGTTCTTATGGACAGAAAGATGAGGCATATGCTGTACATTAGTGCTTATGGGCACTTTTAAAGTTTGGTTTGTTCTCAGAGAGCCTCAAGTAGCAGAATTGAAAAATTCTTTATTGTGTTTATATACAAGTAAAAATATCTTTATTTATCACTATATGTTTTGATTCATACATACCATTTCACTAGCATATTTAAATATAACTTTTAGTTAAGTACCGAATCTGTTGACTTTGGTTACCTTTTGCAGTTTCTCAGCTTGTGCTTTAGCAGTCTGTAAGCCACTTTGATAATATGCCGTCACTCATGGATCCCAGTTCATTTTCCTTTCTGATCCTGTCTTGTGAATTGGTGGTTGCTTTATTTTTCCTTTCCTCTACAAAAGTTAATTGATCATATAGGGTGTCAGTTTATCTAGAAATCTTATAGATTTTATTTTAGTAGGCTTTGTGGATGATGTTTACCCTAATGTTTCCTTGATTTATTAGAGCTTGCTGTTAACTTATAATTGGGATTTGGAAACTTTTGCCAAAAATGACCCATGGTTTTAAAATACTTTCAAATCCAAAAATCACTGTATGAATTAACTCTTAATGATAAAGTGATTGAGAACCTATGGATACAGCCTCCTCTTGGGGCCTTGGTACCTGTTACTTCCCCTGCCTGGAGAGCTTTTCCCATAGACCGTTGCATAGCTCACTCTGAGTTCTTTCAATCTCTGTTCTTATTTGTTAGCTCCTCAGAGAGGTCTATGTTGACCATCTCATCCAAAATATCATCACCTAACCCTCTCTATTCCCTTCCTCTGCATATTGCCCTTCATAGCAGTTTTCACCGTCTGATGTTGTATTTTTGTTTATCAATTTTTTTCCTTAAGAAGTTGTAAGCTACATGAGTACAGTTGGTNGAGGTCTATGTTGACCATCTCATCCAAAATATCATCACCTAACCCTCTCTATTCCCTTCCTCTGCATATTGCCCTTCATAGCAGTTTTCACCATCTGATGTTGTATTTTTGTTTATCAATTTTTTTCCTTAAGAAGTTGTAAGCTACATGAGTACAGTTGGTTTATTCAGTACTTGTATTCCCTTTGTCTGGAATGATGGCAAACACATTTTAAATGCTGAGAGAATATATTTTAAATAAACTTGTAAGAAAAACATTCATTCAGTTGAATGAATGAATACTTGAGAAGGTGATAAAAAAATTATAGATGTAATACTAAAATTTTTCTTCCTGGTATCATAAAACTATATTTACAAGTCCAGATTTATAAAACTACTCGTATATTAAAACTAAAAATGTAGTAATGTCAGGTATTAATTTAGAAAAGATTTTAGTTTCTTTTCCTTTACACTTTTACTTAACTTTTGCAAGGTTTTAATAAGTATAGAATTTGATTATCTTTACATTATTTCTAAGGGTAAAGTCTGGTTATTAAGAATAATGAGAGGATGAAAAAAATTTTCAATTCCAAAAATAATCTTTAACTTTTTTTACACCTATTGGAAAAAGTGTGAGTTAAGTAATACATGCTGAATATTCTTTCCAATCTTAATCAACATTTTTTTGTAGTCATTATATCATTTCTGTGTTTTTTCTTTTTTTTAACTTTTTATCTTTATTTTTTGGTTGCACTGTGCAGCATGTGGGGTCTTAGTTCCCTGACCAGGGATTGAACCCAGGTTCCCTGCATCAGAAGCACAGAGTCTTAATAGGGAATGCCTGTAGTCATTGTATCTTTTCTATCATATTATTTGCACAAGTTGTTGCATCCATTCAGAGACTGAAAAACCACAACCTGCAGGCTACATGTCTGTTTTTATACATAAAGCTCTGTTGGAACATAGGTACCCATTCATTTATGTATTTGTCTGTTAGTGCTTTCATGCTACAATAGAATTGAGATGTTGTCACTGAGACCACTTGGGCCATGAGGCTAAAATATATCCTATCTGGCCACTTGAGAAAAAGTTTGTCACTCCTTGATTTATATGTTACTTGTATTTTGGGGTCCTGTAACCTTGTTACATAGAGTGAGATCTTTCTGTGAAGAAGAGTTGCTATATTTGTAGCTGTTCAAACAATATTTTTAAATACCTGCCATTGATGACTGTTATAGGCACTAAAGTAAAGTCTATAAGAACACAAACAGATTTTTCTGCCACAAAACCTACAAAGGTGGATTCTAAGTTGCAACATTCTATTACTACACTGTCTCCTGGTGATCAGCAGTATTTGTTCAGCCCAAGCCGGGAAATGCCTACTTTTTCAGGTACACTGGAAGGTCATCTGATTCCTATGGCAGTTCTTTTAGGTAAGACCCAACAAAATATATGGCATAAATTTTAAAATTCTATTCGGCAATAACATAACTTGCAAGATGGTATTGACACAGTAGTCATTTACTNTGTTCAGCCCAAGCCGGGAAATGCCTACTTTTTCAGGTACACTGGAAGGTCATCTGATTCCTATGGCAGTTCTTTTAGGTAAGACCCAACAAAATATATGGCATAAATTTTAAAATTCTATTCGGCAATAACATAACTTGCAAGATGGTATTGACACAGTAGTCATTTACTTTTCCTTTATGTGTTGCTTATATTTGTGAATAGGGCTTCAAGATACATTTTACTTTGTCTAGTAGCAGTATCTGAAATGATGTTATATTTTCACTCACAGGAAACATTCTTACATTATTTTATAGTATATTGCTGTAGATGAAATTAAAATAATGTTTAGGCATGTCATAAAAGTAATGAAAGTTGCTCAGTTGTCTCCAACTCTTTGTGACCCCATGGTCTATACAGTCCATGGAATTCTCCAGGCCAGAATACTATTGGAGTGGGTAGCGACTCCCTTCTCCAGGGGACTCTTCCCAATCCAGGGATCAAACCCAGGTCTCCCGCATTCCAGGCGGATTCTTTATCAGTCCAGCCACCAGGGAAGCCCAAGAATACTGGAGTGGGTAGCTATCCCTTCTCCAGCGGATCTTCCTGACTCAGAAATGGAACTGGGGTCTCCTGCATTGCAGGCGGATTCTTTACCAGCCGAGCTACCAGGGAAGCTAGACATGTCATAAACATTCATAATAATTAAAGAATTCAAGGATTTTGATTGATTTAATATCATCGTACTTTAGGATAAATACTTCAAATTACCTTTTATGTACTTTTGGACTAAGCTATGATAAGTAAAAATTTTGTAGCTGTGTGTTCTAAGAGTTTGTTATTAACTTATTAGAGTTCTCTCAGACCCATCATTGTAAAAGTTGAACAAATAATTTTTGGTATCACCCTAGCTCTTTACATGGAGAAGGCAATGGCAACCCACTCCAATACTCTTGCCTGGAAAATCCCATGGATGGAGGAGCCTGATGGGCTGCAGTCGATGGGGTCACTAAGAGTCAGACATGACTGAGTGACTTCACTTTCACTTTCATGCACTGGAGAAGGAAATGGCAACCTGCTCCAGTGTTCTTGCCTGGAGAATCCCAGGGACAGGGGAACCTGGTGGGCTGCCATCTATGGGGTCACACAGAGTTGGACGCAACTGAAGCAACTTAGCAGCACCAGCAGCAGCTCTTCAAATCTAGTTAGCTATTTTTCCTTTTAATGTCATTGCAATTCTTAATTTTGATGAATTATTGTGAATATTTGTATATATATAATGTGAATGTTTTCTACCATGAGAGAATTTTTTATTTTTGATATTATGCGTTAATGACATATCAACTTGCTAGCAGTCTCTTCAACCATGTCTTCTACTAAAATAATAAGCAATACTTATAAAGTCCTTACTGTGTACCAGATATAGATCTAAATACTTTATATAAATTATCTTATTTAATCCACCCTATAAAACACATGGTAATGTACACCCTATAAAACACATGGTAATGTAGTTTTATAAATGAAGGAACTGAGACACAGAAGAGTTTACTCATTTCTCAGAAGCCACATAGTTAGAGTGGAGTAGATAGATTAGTTAGATTCAGACCCAGACCATGTGATTTTTAGAGTCTGTGCTTTTAGTGAGAGCACTTCTCCCTTTTTACTTTGAAATATAGGAAACAAATGGAAATTTTGAAGTGAAGGGTAACAAAAATTTTGATTGGCTATGATAGTTACCAAATAGTAGGCCTACATGATATTTATTGGTAGTCAGACACTAGCATTTTGTTGTTGGTTTTATTTCTGTCCATTTTTGCTCTATGAAAATTTGAGAATAAAAATAATGCAACATAATGCAGTATATTTCAGTCTTGCCTTCGCTTCTTATACACTATTATGACCTTCAGCATATTACGTTTCTAAACCTCTGTTTCCTCACCTGTAAAGTGTGGATAATATTGATACTTCACGGGCTCATTTAGTTTAGATGGTGGATGTGAAGTGTTTAGTACAGATGAGTGCCTAGTAAGCGTTGGTCCCTGGGGAAAAGCTGCCACAGTGAGGATCATGACGATAGTGGTGACAGAGGGAAAGATGGTTGCAGAGGGAAAGGAAAGGTAGTGCTTTCCTTTCATGTGAGAACTTAACCATAAAGATCCAGGTTATGGATCAGAATTTTCTATTTCTGAAATGGCTGACTCCTTTTCTCCCTTGGATTTTTTAGGACAAACCCAAAGTAATAGTGATTCCATGCCACCTGCTGGGGTAATTGTAAATAAGCCACACCCTGTAACAGTGACAACTTCAATTCCACCATCATCTCGAAAAATAGAACCTGGAGTAAAGAAACCTAACATAGCAGTTGTAGAAATGAAGTCAGAAAAAAGAGATCCTCCTCAGCTTTCTGTACAGGTATGCAGTGTGTATGACCAGAAAAGTTTAAAAATAAAACCTTTGGCATAACTTCAGTGCTTAAAATCTGTTGTATTGCTTCATGAAGACTTTACTTTTCTGATGGATCTTTCATTCTTTAAAAGTGTGATATTTATGTGATATCACTATCCTTGTTCTGCATGGTTTAAGCTACCTTTTCTGAGCCAGTGACTCACATCCTGGTGACTTGATGATATTCGAAAGGGGCTAATTGAACAGTATGTTATAATTAATTTTTAAAAGGCTTACTGTGTTTATATAATTAACCTTTACACAAAAATATATGAGGACTTGAATGAATGGGAAGAGAACTTGTATGTGAATTTAAAATATTCAGGTTGTCAATTCTTCCTAAGTTAATGTATGATTTAAGTGAAATTGTATTTTAAAAATAAAAGCCATTACTTTTTTTTTTAACTTGAACTTTAAGATCATTTTGATATTTGAAAGAACAAAGAGTTTAGTGTTTTGATACTGGTCCCATTTAGGAAATATTCTTAGTTTTTAAAAAGAATGTAGTATGTAATAGATACTTCATTAGTCAATGGGAAATAGGATTCTCTTAAAAGAAATGACGTATAATTGGTTAGCAGTGTAGAAATGGATCAGTTTTAGACTCTAAATTTTTACTGTATGTAGCAAATGAGTTCCAAATAGGCAGTAGGCTAAAGTATAGCTACAAAATGTAAAAACAAGAATTAGAAGATAACTGCATGCAGTCCTTATCAAAACTGAAGCTAAGTCTGGATATGAGAGGAGGAAAACTTAGATATGATAAAAAACAGACTTGATTCTATAAGATTTAAAACTTATGTATGTAAAAAACTTCTAAATAAAAAGGGAAGTGACATACAGTGAGAACATATGAAAGGAATATGATAGGTTTATTTTTAAATATAAAACCTCCATAAATTAGTAAGAAAACATAAGAGGAAATTCATATTCAAAAAATGTAAGACTCTAGAGGAAATAGAGTTTATAAGATATCAAATTGAATAATTTAAATCTTGCTAGTTACCATGGTTGGAGAAGACAATGGCACCCCACTCCAGCACTCTTGCCTGGAAAATCCCATGGATGGAGGAGCCTGGTGGGCTGCAGTCCATGGGGTCGCTAAGAGTCGGACACGACTGAGAGACTTCACTTTCACTTTTCACTTTCATGCATTGGAGAAGGAAATGGCAATCCACTCCAGTGTTCTTGCCTGGAGAATCCCAGGGACGGGGGAGCCTGGTGGGCTTCCGTCTATGGGGTCGCACAGAGTCAGACACGACTGAAGCGACGCAGCAGCAGCAGCAACAGCAGCAGTTACCATGGTAGTGCAAATTAAGATAATAATATATCTCCATTTAAAAACTGTTCTTGCTGAAATACTTCTGTTAGCTAACTTCAGTGAAACTTGGGTGACTGATTATGGTTTTGATGATGGAAAGGGATCTATTTTGGATTGCATTTCAGTAGTAATTACCAAGAATCTTAAATAATTATGCTTTTTGGCTCAAGAAGTTACTCTTATGTCTGACTGTGTATCATAATGAAATAATTCAAAGTCAGGGAAAAAAACCCTTACATATTTATGAATTTTTTTGGAGTGATATATTCCTATCTATCAAATAGTGAGTATATAAGGAATATCCTGAGTGTTTACCAACAGGAAATGATAAAATAATAAAGGCATATGTACCATCATTTAAAATATAATTATGAAGTCTATATGGTAGTATAGTAAGGCATTTATGACCTGATTACAATGGAAAATCTGGAAAGGAACAGTTTTAGATTTTAGCTATGCATACCCAGGGACAGGGGAGCCTGGTGGGCTGCCATCTATGGGATCTCACAGAATCGGATACAACTGAAGCGACTTAGCAGCAGCAACAGCAGTGGATAATAAAAAGATAAGGGGGATAGTAAAAATGAAGTTGTCTTAAGTAGGATTCTTTGTGTTTCCCTTTTATTTTCCAGTTTTTGTAAAATATGCTTTCATAATTTAAATTTGTTATCCATTGACTTTGCAATAAAAAGTAAAATATGTTATTGATACATAGATTCACAGATATTTGAGTCAAAGTGATGAACTGAAAGCTGGATGTTGTATTCTGTTTTAGGTATTACCCAATGTAGACATTGACAGCATCTCTAATGGCAGTGCTGAGGTCGGTCTGTCTCCTTCTAGTCCCAAAGAAGCATCTTCTCCTCCTTTGAGAACCTGGATACAGGTATTACTTAGGAATGTATCATATATCTTTGAACAATCTGATTATAGACTTTTAACTGATATTCTGTGCAAAGTCTCCCATTATAATATATTTTAATTACTTAGGTTTTAAGGGAAAGATTCAAAACAAATTTGAAATTGCTTATGAACTTGAAAAAAAGAGTTTGATTAAGACCTTTACATTTATCAACATTTTGAAAGTGATCATCCTTAGTGTGTAACTTTTTGGCAACTTAAGCTGTAAGACTCATATGTGAGGAATTAATTTCTGTCTCTTTGGAGAAGAATCTTGATTTAAATGGGATTTATAGTTTTCCTGAATGTGAATTTTATAATGACAATTGGAATTCATGTTTTGAGATGTTGGTTTGTCATCAAACTATTGACATGATGCAAAAATATGCATTTCTTTCTAGTAATATTTATTTGCTGCTTGTGATTGAATGACAGAATTAGGACTAGCACTGTAACTTTTCCTTGGGTTTCATCTGTTCTGAGCAAATTTAGTCATTGAGCATATAGTTTTAAGGAGAGGAAGAACATCAATTTTTCACAATCAAAAATAGTGAAAATAGAATGACCCTGAATGCCATTTGTGCCTAATTTAATTTTTCATCAGCATTTTTTTTAACTAGAAGTTTATTGGAATTATATATTTCCAAAAATAATTTTTTAGACTATTAGTCATTGTGCTCTAAGGAATTGTCTATTGTGGTTTTTGATAACTAGGTTATATATTGTGAGGCCTGGAGGCTAAATTTGTAAAATAATTGTTTTATTTTTTTTATAAATTATTTGATTCTTTATCTTTCTTTTTGTGAGTTTGTGTATGTGTAAACTTACATATCCATATAAACGTTTTTCTTTAGGAGAAAAATTGCAATAATTAACTTGATCAGTTGACTTAAGTTGGTTTGTTGATAGAGTCCTTGATAGAAAAACTGATACCTAATTTTTTATAGCTGTTGAAATGATAACTTAATGACTTGAAGACTGGCTTGGATTTCATTTACTAATTACATCGTTTCTGAGCAGGATATCAACGTAAAAAATAGAGGCATGTAATTATAAGCTTATGCTGTGGGTGGTATTACAGTAAACTAAGTATAATTTGCAACAAAAACTTTCTGAAAATGCTTTCTCAGGCTCCAGAGTTTACGAAGGCAGATGAAGAAGAGATGAAGTTTCCAGGAATGAACTTTGATGAAGTAATTGATATTGTACAGGTAACAAAGCTTAGCAGTCCTGTGAATTTATTTTTCTAGTATTTTTCATGTGACTTGATTATCTTATTTTTTTTTTTTAACTTTTTTTTTTTTTGCTGCACCATGCAACATATGAACTGCCAGGGGATTCCCCTGAGACTTTTTTTTTTAGAGCAGTTTTGGTTCACAGCAAAATTGAGAGAGATGTACAGAAATTATCTGTATGTTCCCTACATCCACACATGCAAAGCCTCCCCCATTATCAGTATATCCTAACAATTTTAATTTGTTAAAGTTGATTTACCTACACTGATACATCATATTCAAAGTATGTCAGTGACCTTATGTTGTACATTCTATGGATTTGGAAAAATGTATTCATCATTATACTGTTACACAGAGTATTTTCTCTGCCTCCAGGTCCTCTGTGTTCTATTTATCCTTCCCCTTACCCACCCCTGTCCCTAGCAACCATTGATATTCCTACTGTCTTTATACTTTTGTCTTTTCCAGAATGTCATGTACTTGGAATCATATAGTGTGTAGCTTTCTCAGATTGGCTTCTTCCTCTCAGTAATATTTACTTAAGTTTCCTCCGTATCTTTTCATGGCTTGAAAACTCATTTCTTTTTAGTACTGAGTAATATTCCATTGTCTAAATGGATCCCAGTTTATCCATTCACCTACTAAAAGACATTTTGGTTGTTTACAAGTTTTGGCAATTATGAATAAAGCTGCTATAAGTATCTGTGACATAAGTTTTTACTTCCTTTGGGTAGTTATCAAGGAGCACAATTGCTGGCTTATATGGTGAAAGTATCTTTCCACTGGTGAGAAACCACTAAACTGTCTTGTCATTCTTGCTGTGCCATTTTGCATTCTCATCAACAATGAATGATATTTCCTGCTTTTTCATATCCTTACCAGCATATGGTATTGTCAGTATTCCAGATTTTGTCTATTCTAACAGGTGTGTAATGATATATTATTGTGTTTTAATTTGCATTTCCCTAATGGCATATGATGTGGAGCATCTTTTCAAATGCTTGTTTGCCATCTGTACATCTTCAGTGAGCTGTCCGAAGGTCTTTGGATTGTTCTCTTATTACTGAGTTTTAAGAGTTTTTTGGTATATTTTGGTTAACAGTCTTTATCAGATGTGTCTTTTGCAAATATTTTCTCCTAGTCTGTAGCTTATTTTCTATTTCTCTTGACATTCTTTTCAACAGGGCAAAAATTTTTAATTTGAATGAAGTCCAGCGTATCGGTTAGTTTTTTCATGGGTTGTCCCTTTGGTTTTGTATCTAAAAAGTCACCTGATACAAAGAGCTGACTCATTTGAAAAGACCCTGATGCTGGGAAAGATTGAAGGCAGGAGGAGAAAGGAACGACAGAGGATGAGATGGTTAGATGGCATCACCAACATGAGTTTGGGTAAACTCTGGGAGTTGGTGGTGGACAGGGAGGCCTGGCGTGCTGTGGTTCATGGGGTCGCAAAGAGTCGGACACAACTGAGTGACTGAACTGAACTAAAAAGTCGTTGACATACCCACAGTCATCTAGGTTTTCTCCTGTGTTATGTCTAGTTTTATAGTTTTGCATTTTAATTTTAGGCCTATAATCCATTCTGCGTTAATTTTTGTGAAGGATGTGAGCTCTGTGTCTAAATTTATTTTTTTGTCTGTGAATGTCCAGTTGTTCTAGTGCCATTTGTTGAAATGACTGTCTTTGCTCCACTGTATTGCCTTTACTCCTTTTGCCATAGAATAGTTGATTATATTTATGTGGATCTATTTTTGGGTCCACATAATGGATCCTGTTCCATTGATTTGTCTGCTCTTTTGCCAGATAAAACAACTGCCTTGATTATTGTTGCTTTATAGTAAGTCTTGAAGTTGAGTGTTGTCAGTCCTCCAACTTTATTCTTCACCTTCAATATCATATGAGCTATTCAGGGTCTTTGCTTCTCCATATAACTCTTAGAGTAAGTTTGTTGATATCTCCAAAATAAATTGTTGAGATTTTTCTTGGAATTGCATTGACTCTGTAGATCAATTTGGGAAGAACTGACATCTTAATGTTATTTAGTCTTCCTCTCCATGAACATGTGGAATATTTCTCTACTTATTTAGTTTTATATTTCATTCATTTGAATTATATAGTTTTCCTCATAGATCTTGTACATGTTTTGTAGGTTTTATACCTAAGTATTTCATTTTACAGGAGCATGCTAATGTAAATGGTATTGCGTTTGTACATGGTATTGCGTTTTTAATGTCAAATTCTACTTGTTTGTTGTTGATATATAGGAAAGTGGTAGACTGGTGTATGTTAACCTTGATCCTACAACCTTGTCATAATTGCTATTTAAAAACAGGAGTCTTTTTGTTGTTTCTTTTTAGATTTTCTACATGTATAATCATGTCATCTGCAAATAAAGGTAGTTTTATTTCTTCTCAATCTGTATACCTTTAATTTTCTTTTCTTGTCAGATTACATTAGCAGGGACTTCTTAGTGCAGTGTTGAAAAGGAGTGGTGAGAGGTAATGACATTCTTGCCTTTTTTCTGATGGTTGAGTATCTTTTGACTATCAGTATTATGTTATAGTGCTTTGAGAAGCTTCCTTTTACTTTGCAGTTGAATATATTTAAAAATTATAAGGTTATTTTTCTATAGTACAGTGTTTATGCTTGCTCAGTCGTGTCCGACTCTTTGAGACCCCCATGAACTGAAGCCCACCAGGCTCCTCTGTCCATGGAATTTTCCTGGCAAGAATACTGGAGTGGGTTGCCATTTCCTCTTCCAGGGAATCTTTCTGACCCAGGGATTGAACCTGCATCTCTTGTGTCTCCTGCATTGCAGGCAGATTCTTTACCCGCTGAGCCATCAGGAAAGCTTTATCACCTAGCTGCCTCCATGGAACTTGATTGTTAGCTGTTTCCCACCTGCATCTCATCTCTCTTGCTTCCTACTTCCTTTTTCTTTTTTATTCCCTTTGGTTTCCTTCTCTCCAATCTGTTCCTTCTTCTGTCACATTTGTCTGTTTTAATTTCTGGATCATTGACAAAGTTACTGCTTAGTTCATATGAGGAAAAAAGTTGAGAGGGGTCTGAAGAGTTATAGAAAGATAGCAGGAAGAGTTATAGAAATGATAGAAATAGTTAAATAGAGAGAAAAATTAGGAGTAAGTAAAATATTAGATTGGTACAAAACTAATTGTGGTTTTGCACTGTTAAACTTTGCTGCTTGATTTTGAAATATATTCTTAAATGTGGCTATGTTATACATCATTTTAATGCACATTTCTTGCTTTATGTTTTTTGCTAATGAATTATTACTTGCTCTTTATATGTATTTTAGACTATTGAAATGATGTTAGACAAAAAGCAAATTCTAGTGATTTTCTTATTCAAGTTCAAAATTGGTTATGAAGCAGAAGAGACAACTCACAACATCAGCAATGCATTTGGCTCCCGCTAATGAACTCTGGGAGTTGGTGATGGACAGGGAGGCCTGGCATGCTGCATTTCATGAAGTAGCAAAGAGTCGGACATGACTGAGTGACTGAACTGAACTGAACTGAATGAATGGTAATGAATGTAAAGTGCAGTGGAACTGCTAATGAATATAAAGGGCAGTGGTGGTTCAAGAAGTTTTGTAAAAGAGATGAGAGCCTTGAAGAGGAGGAGTGTAGTGGGCAGCCAATGGAAGTTGACAACTAACTGAGAGCAGTCATCAAAGCTGACCCTGTTACAACTACATGAGAAGTTGCCCAAGAACTCAGTGTCGACCATTCTATGGTCATTTGGCATTTGAAGCAAATTGGAAAGGTGAAAAAGCTTGATAAGTGGTTATTTCGTGAGCTGCCAACAAAGGAAAAAAATTCATCTTTTTGAAGTGTTACCTTCTCTTTTTCTACACAGCAGTGAACTGTTTATTGATCAGATTGTGATGTATGATGAAAATTGGATTTTATACCACCAGCAACAACCATCTCAGTGGTTAGACTGAGAAGAAGTTCCAAAGCACTTTGCAAAGCCAAACTTGCACCAAAAAAAGTCTCATGGTCACTGTTGGGTGATCTGCTGCTGGTCTGATCCATCGTAGCTCTCTGAATCCTGGCAAAACCAGTACGTCTGAGAAATATCCTCAGCAAATTGATGAGAGTACACCAAAACCTGCAATCCTGCAACCAGCATTAGTCAACAGAAAGGGCCCAGTTCTTCTCCACAACAATACCTGACCACACATCACACAACCAATGCTTCAGAAATTGAATGAACTGGTCTATGAAGTTTTGCCTCATCTGCCGTATTCACGTGACCTCTCCTCAACCAACGACTACTTCTTCAAGCATCTAGACAACTTTTTGCAGGGAAAATGCTTCTACAACCAGCACGAGGCAGAAAATGCTTTCCAAGAAGTTTTTCAATATGCTAGAGAAATAAACCAACTTATTGGCAAAAAAGTATTGACTGTAAGGGTTTTTGTTTTGATTAGTAAAGATGTGTTTGAGTCTACTTAGAATGATGTGAAATTCAGGCCCTGAAACCACAATTACTTTTTTGTACCAACCTATATAAAGGATGGGAGAAAAGATCATAGAACATAGAGACTACTTGAACAATGATGTGTCAGTAGACTTTCAAGAAGACATTTGTTCGTGTTTCTTAGACTTTCAGAACTAAGACTAGCTTTGTTTACCATAAAACCTTGTTTTTAATATTAAGAGATATGTAATATATTAATATATTTGCTCACTGGCATGTTTTCTCTTGTGAGCTCCACATGAATGTACTGAAGGCAAGAATATTATTTATCTTTATGTTCCTAATGTGTAGAAGTGACATTAGATAGCTGTTCGATGTACAAGTGAAAGAAACATTATAGAAATAGCAAAGAATTTGGACTTCAAAGAGGAGTGTGTCTACCCTTGCTCTGCCACTTTAATAGCTGTGGACTTCATTTTTCAATAGGAGAATATTATTGAGTTACACTTTATAAAGATCCTTAACTTTTTTTGAGATACATAGTGGATTATTTACAGATAAAGTGATATGATATCTGTGATTTACTTCACAATGATATGTGAAGGGGAAAGTGGATGGGGGAAGTATAGATGACATAGAGCTGATCATGAGTTGGTAATTTTAAAGTGGGGGAACAGGTAGGTGGGATTCTTGTCATTTATATATAGTGCTATTTTTTTTAGCTTTAAATGTATATAAACATGTATATTTTTTCATAACGGAAAGTTTAAAAATTCTGGAAATAACACTGGATCCTGATGTGATGGCACAATTAACGTGTAAAATAACTTAACTGCATTTTTGCTGTTCAGTTGCTAGGTCATGTCCAACTCTTTGAGACCCCATGGGTCTCATAGTACACCAGGTTCCTTTGTCCTCCACTATATGTTCCATAAGAGTAACAGCAATATTTGGAAGTATCAATTTTGTAATGATAATAAATTAATAAATATATAGGGGGAAATGTTAGTAATGTTTTATGCAGGAATAACCAAGTTCTCTAGTTTGCTTTTGACTATTTAAAATGAATATTGGGATTTAAAAGACAAAATAATTGTATAATTAGAGTTTTTTCAATGTGATTTATATGACAAATATGTATGTTATAAATAATGTGATACCACCAAATTAGAAAATGATATTTATTAATTTAGAAGTATTGGTTAATTCACCTATTTAAGTTCCCTACCTATACTTGTCATTCAGAAAGTGTTGAATAGTTACTTGAATATAGTAGTTCTTTTTTTAATTGTTACCAGGAAGAAGAAAAATGTGATGAAATTTCAGAATACTCTGAACCAATTCTGGAGTTTAATAGAAGCGTTAAAGCTGTTCCTACAAAATATAATGGCCCTCCATTTCCGCCAGTTGCTTCTACTTTTCAGCCCACCTCTGATACTCTGGATAAAGTAATTCAGAGAAAAGAAACATTGGAAAATAGCTTAATTCAGTGGTGAGTTTATAGTGTTGTTGGGGTGAACAGAACTGTACTAGCAAGTATAAATAGAATGTATTAAGTTCTGGTTGAATATCTTCCTTGTCTTTTTCTGTTTATTAAATTTTTTCTTTGCTGTATTAGTCACTGGACACTATCTGATGTGATGCCGAGGGTTTAACTAACTGTTGGAGGTATTATTTCTGTTCTTGAATATTTGTACTTAGGCTGTCTATTATGGCAAAAGAGACTATTGTTGAGTGACAAAAGCATTAAAAATGTTCACGTTCTTTAATCCAGTGGTTCATTTCCAGAAATTTATCCTAAGGAAATAATTAGTTCTACCAGTAGGCCATAGAATACTTATCATTTGTATTGTAGTGCTTACTGCAAACAAGGCACTGTTTTATTATGTATATATTATGTATATAAACTTATGAACTCTATTTTTATACTTATTTGTACCTGTGAGAAGCCTTAAAGAAGTTATGGAATAAACTATACAATTGACTATTAATACAGTTAGCAAGATTGGGTTTAAAAGGATATTTAATGATATAGAAAGATATTAATAACATACTGGTGCATAAATGAAGGAGGATACCAGGGATGCAACCATAATTTAGAAGAGCTCACTCAAAAATGAATGTGCCTGGGAAAAATATTGAAAAATAATACCGAATTTTTAATTAACATTGTTTATTCCTGAATCTGAGATTGTGAGTGAGCTCTTTTTTTTTTTTTAAGCTTTTACATTTTCTCTGATTTTTCTACAATGAACATCTGTTACTTGTATAATAATAATAATTAAGAAGGCTGTTAGCATCTCTAATGTACAGTAACAGTCTCCCATTGTGTTTCCTTTCTTTTCCTCTCCTACTTTCCCTTCCTAATAATGACCTTGAAAATAAATTCTTTCCCTTTTTAGAGGAAAACCACCTGTGTTGCAGTATATATAGTTACTTCTTTGAAGAGGGTGTAGCTGATCTTTTGTAGCTTTGATCTGGTTGGGGTTTTATACGTGCTTTCAGAATAGGGACCCCAACATTTTAGGTGCATGATATGCCAGATAGTCACTGACCCCTAACCTTATTTTGAATTTATGAGGTCTTTTAAACTTTTCATTAGACTGATCAGAAAGATTTTAATTTGATAAACTATCTTTAACACAGAGATTTGATGTGTTTTGCTAGGAGATATTTTTGAGTTTTTTCTTCTTTTCCAGGTTCAGCTTTCAGACTACTTTCACATGTAAATTTTTGTGTCTGTGGGTACCACTTATTTTTAAGGGTGATATTTCTAGCCATTTATATATTTCAACCAAATTTAGGAATCCTTAACTTTTTCCCCTCAGGGTAGAACAAGAAATAATGTCAAGAATGATCTCTGGGCTGCTTCCAGTCCAACAGCAGGCCACAGCTAATGTCAGTGTCTCAGTCAGTGAGGCCAGTGAGCCAGTGACTTCTGACATTGGTAAGTAAAGTGGAATCTTGTAGCTTTTTCTGTTGTTAAAAGACAAAACCTTCAGTCATTGCAAATTTATATATTCTAGAAATCACATAGTCCTTAGTTGACAAAAGATAAAAGTCCTTTTCAGTATGCCTTCTCAGTTCTCTGTAGAGGAAGTTATTTCTCCCTTACGTTCTTATTCCATACTGTAGCATTCAGAGTATTCTACCAGCCTCTGTCCCCTTCCCCCTAAATCTCTCTGTTATTTCCTGTAGCACTTTGTGTATCTTTGTTAAAGTAACTATCAAATTGTATTACGAATGGTTTGTATATCTGTCTCACTCACTGGTTTTTAAATGACTTATAAATAAGGTTTTTTCTCATTTAGAGCCTTTTTAAAAAATTAATATACTTATTTTAATTGGAGGCTAATTACAGTGTTATAGTGGTTCTTGCTGTACATTGACATGAATCAGCCATGGGTGTATGTGTGTTCCCCATCCTGAACCCCCCTCCCATCTCCCTCTCCATCCCATTCCTCAGGGTCATCCCAGTGTTCCAGCCCTAAGCACCCTGTCTCATGCATTGAACCTGGACTCGCAATTTGTTTCGCATATGATAATATACATGTTTCAATGCTATTCTCTCAAATCATCCCACCCTCAATTTCTCCCACAGAGTCCAAAAGTCTGTTCTTTACATCTGTGTCTCTTTTGCTGTCTTGCATATATGGTCATTGTTACCATCTTTCTAAATTTCATACATATGCATTAATATACTGTTGGTGATTTTCTTTCTGACTTACTTCACTCTGTATATAGGCTCCAGTTTTATCCACATCACTAGAACTGATTCAAATGTATTCTTTTTAATAGCTGAGTAATATTCCATTGTATAAATGTACCACAGCTTTCTTCTCCATTTGTCTGCTGACGGACATCTAGGTTGCTTCCATGTCCTGGCTATTATAAACAGTGTTGCGATGAACATTGGGGTACAAGTGTCTCTTTCAATTCTGGTTTCCTCAGTGTGTATGCCCAACAGTGGGATTGCTGGGTTGTATGGCAGTTCTATTTCCAGTTTTTTTAAGGAATCCCCACACTGTTCTCCATAGTGGCTGTACTAGTTTGCATTCCCACCAACAGTGTGAGAAGGTTCTCTTTTCTCCACACCCTCTCCAGCATTTATTGTTTGTAGACTTTTTGCTGGCAGCCATTCTGACTGGCGTGAGATGGTACCTCATTGTGGTTTTGATTTGCATTTCTCTGATAATGAGTGATGTTGAGCATCTTTTCATGTGCTTGTTAGCCATCTATATGTCTTCTTTGGAGAAATATCTGTTTAGTTCTTTGGCCCTTTTTTTGACTGGGTTGTTTATTTTTCTGGAATTGAGCTGTAGGAGCTTCTTGTATATTTTTGAGATTAATTCTTTGTCAATTGCTTCATTTGCTATTATTTTCCCCCATTCTGAAGTCTGTCTTTTCACCCAGCTTATTTCCTTCATTGTGCAAAAGTTTTTAAGTTTAATTAGGTCTGATTTTTTTTTTTTTTNAACTCCAGTATTTTGGCCACCTCATGCGAAGAGTTGACTCACTGGAAAAGACTTTGATGCTGGGAGGGATTGAGGGCAGGAGGAGAAGGGGACGACAGAGGATGAGATGGCTGGATGGCATCCCTGACTCCATGGGCGTGAGTCTGAGTGAACTCCGGGAGTTGGTGATCTACAGGGAGGTCTGGCGTGCTGCGATTCATGAGGCCGCAAAGAGTCGGACACGACTGAGTGACTGAACTGAGCTGAACTGAACTGAACTGAACTCTGACTCAGCAATTTCATTTCTAGGCACATATTTTAAGGAAGCTATCAGTTATATATTCATTTCAGTTAAGTTTTCTTCCAAGGAATAAGCATCTTTTAAATTCATTATTAAAATAGCAATACATTGCCAACATGCACTCCAGAAAGTTAAATCAGTTTTTAATTGTATCAATAGTATATAGGAGTATTTTGTCTTTTTCAGTTTCATAGTTCCAGTTGATATTTATAGCTCTTTTTAATTTCTGACAAGCTGGTAAGTGAAGCAAACATCTCACTCATCTTTGTTATAAAATACACTTTTTAAAGAATTGGTGAGATTGAACGTGCATGCATGCTAAGTCTCTTCAGTTGCATCTGACTCTTAGTGACCCTGTGGACTGTTAGCCCTCCATGATCCTCTGTCCATGGGATTCTCCAGGCAAGAATACTGGAGTGGATTGCCATGTCCTCTTCTGGGAATCTTCCCGACCCAGGGATCAAACCTATGTGTCTTATGTCTCTTGCATTGGCAGGTGGGTTTTAGCTTGTGAATTATGATTTATGAACTTTGTCAGTATTTTTATTGTGTGAGTTTAAGGGCAATGTTTTACAACTTTATGGTGAGATTATTTACTAAATTTGTTTCTTCTGTTTTCTAAATTTTTGCATTTTAATTTCTAGTTTTAGGAGATGAGGGAGTGTATCTGGCAAACCTAAATGATAGCTTATCCAGTACTTTGCAAGACGCCCTCGAAATGGTAAGAAATGATTCACATCACTTTGAATTCTGACATAAAAGATATCCTGATGAACTTACTGCAACTCATCAGGGTTTTTCCTCAAATATTTGAGTTATAGTCATAAAATTTAATAAAATATCAATGAAGGAATTTAAAGTTTCTTATACATCTTATTATTATATCTATACATTTCATTATTGTAATTGTAAAATAGAAAATTGTAATGAATAGAAAATTATTGGTAACCCCTGTGGCTCCAGTAGTTGAAACATACAGTTAATGTAATTAGATAATGAAAATCTCAGCATACATGGTCACTTGGAGATATTGTAAATGCCTTTATAATGTTGCAGGCAGTACCTTCAGTGTTGAAACAAATTCTCATATAATATATTTGTTATTTTTCCCTAACCATGATTATAATTCTTTATGCTAAAAAAATAACTGAATTTAGTTTTAAAAGAATTACTGAAATAGGACCCACAGGTACTAACTCTTCCTAGTTATTATTTAGCTTTATAGACAAAAAACAGGCATTTAAAAATGTATTTTTACATAGATATCAAGTTATATATTATATAATGTAAATACCACACAGAAATATAATAGGGATTTTCTTTTGAAAACTGTTAAGAAATAGAAATCTTTACTTTTTATGTTTTCAAACAACCTAAGTGAGAAAGGGTTGTTGTGCTCAGCTTTCATCTACATTTATCCGTGTGTGTGTGTATGTGTGTGTGTGTGTGTACATGTGTTGTTAGTTACTCAGTGTGTCTGACTCTTTTCAACCCTATGGACTACATGCTGGCCTCCTCTGTCCATGGAATTCTTCAGGCAAGAATTCTGGAGTGGGTAGCCAGTTCTTTCTCCAGGGGATCCTTGCTGACCCAGAGAATGAACCTGGGTCTGCTGCATTGCTGGCAGATTCTTTACTTTCTGAGCCACTGGCAAAGCCCACATTTATCCATAGTCTTTGCTAAGCATTACTAATATTGTTGCTTTTAAAACTTACTTGATAATTTTTGACATATGTATATGTCTGTAAGCCATTACCACAGTTAATGAAATAAACATACTCATCATCCATCACTCCCCAAAGTTTTCTCAGGCCCTTTCATTATCCCTCCTTCTCATCTTTCATCATTCTTCTCATCCAATATACCTCTCCCATCAACCACTGATTCACTTTCTGTAACTATAGATTAGTTTGGATTTTCTAGATTTATATAAAAGGAATCACATGGCATGTATTCTTTTTTTGTGTGTGATTGCTTTAACTCAGCATAATTATTTTGAGATATATCTGGGTTATAGCTTGTATCATAGTTCATTCCTTTTTATTGCTGTGTAGTGCTCTATTGTATGGATGTACCACTGTTTGTCAGTTCACCTGTTGATGGACATTTGGGTTTATTCCAGTTTGAGACTGTTACAGATAAAGCTGCTGTGAATACTTGTGTGCAAGTCTTTGTGTGGACATAGATGCTTTCATTTCTCTTTGACAAATACTTAGGGGAGGAATGGATGGATAATGTGGTAGTTATATGTTAATCTTTCAGTTCAGTCGCTTAGTCGTGTCTGACTCTTTGCGACCCCATGGACTGCACCCCCTGTTCATCATCAACTCCCTACTCAAACTCATGTTCATCACATCAGTGATGCCATCCAACGATCTCAATTTGTTGTCCCTTTCTCCCGCCTTCAATCTTTCCCAGCATCAGGGTCTTTTCCAATGAGTCAGTTCTTGGCATCAGGTGGCCAAAGTATTAAAGCTTCAGCTTCAGCATCAGTCCTTCCAGAGAATATTCAGGACTGATTTCCTTTAGGATGGACTGGTTTAATCTCCCTGCAGTCAAAGGGACTCTCAAGAGTCTTCTCCAACACCACAGCATCAATTCTTTGGTGCTCAGCTTTCTTTATAGTCCAACTCTCACAACCATACATGACCACTGGAAAAACCATAGCTTTGACTAGACGGACCTTTGTTGGTAATGTAATGTCTATACTTTTTAATATGCTGTCTAGGTTGATCGTAGCTTTTCTTCCGAGGAGCAAGCGTCTTTTAATTCATGGCTGCAGTCACCATCTGCAGTGATTTGGAGCTCCCCAAAATAAAGTCTCTCACTGCTTTCCTTATTTCCCCATCTATTAGCCATGAAGTGATGAGACTAAATGCCATGATCTGAGTTTTCTGAATGTTGAGTTTTAAGCCAACTTTTTCATTCTCCTCTTTCACTTTCATCATGAGGCTCTTTAGTTCTTCTTCACTCTCTGGCATAAGGGTGGTGTCATCTGCATATCTGAGGCTATTGATCTTTCTCCCGGCAGTCTTGATTCCAGCTTGTGCCTTATCTAGCCCAGCATTTCACCTTATATACTCTGCATGTAAGTTAATATACTCTGCATATAAGTTAAATAATGAGGGTGACAGTAACCAGTCTGTTGTTCCATGTCCAGTTCTAACTGTTGCTTCTTGACCTGCATACAGATTTCTCAAGAGCAGGTCAGGTGATCTCTTATTCCCATTTCTTGAAAAATTTTCCACAGTTTGTTGTGATCCACATAGTCAAAGGCTTTGGCGTAGTCAATAAAACAGAAGTAGATGTTTATCTGGAACTCTCTCACTTTTTCTATGATCCAGCAGATGTTGGCAATTTGATCCCTGGTTTCTCTGCCTTTTCTAAATGTAGCTTGAACATCTGGAAGTTCACGGTTCATGTACTGTTGAAGCCTTACTTGGAGAATTTTGAGCATTACTCTGCTAGCATGTGAGATGAGTGTAATTGTGTGGTAATTTGAACATTCTTTGGCATTGCCTTTCTTTGGGATTGAATTGAAAACTGACCTTTTCCAGTTCTATGGCCACTGCTGAGTTTTCCAAATTTGCTGGCATATTGAGCACAGCACTTTAACAGCATCGTCTTTTAGTATTTGTAATAGCTTAACTGGAATTCTATCACCTCCAAGCTTTGTTCGTAGTGATGCTTCCTAAGGCCCACTTGACATTGCATTCCAGGATGTCTGGCTTTAGGTGAGTGATCACACCATCATGATTATCTGGGTCGTGAAGATCTTTTTTGTACAGTTCTTCTTTATATTCTTGCCACCTCTTCTTAATACCTTCTACTTCTGTTAGGTCCATACCATTTCTGTCCTTTATTGTGCCCATCTTTGCATGAAATGTTCCCTTTGTATCTCTAATTTTCTTGAAGAGATATCTAGTATTTCCCAGTCTATTGTTTTCCCTCTATTTCTTTGCATTGATCACTGAGGAAGGCTTTCTTAACTCTCCTTGCTATATTTTGGAACTCTGCCTTCAAATGGGTATATCTTTCTTTTCTCCTTTGCCTTTTGCTTCTTTTCTTTTTACAGCTATTTGTAAGGCCTCCTCAGACAACCACTGTGCCTTTTTTCATTTCTTTTCCTTGGGGATGGTCTTGATCACTGCCTCCTGTACAATGTCGCAAACTTACATCCATAGTTCTTTAGGCATTCTGTCTATCAGATCTAATCCTTATTAGTCACTTCCATTGTATAATTGTAAGAATTTGATTTAGGTCATACCTGAATGGTCTAGTGGTTTTCCCTAATTTCTTCAGTTTCAGTCTGAATTTGGCAATAAGGAGACATGGTTTGAGCCACAGTCAGCTCCAAGTCTTTTTTTGCTTACTGTATAGAGCTTTTCCATCTTTGGCTGCAAAGAATATAATCAGTGATTTCAGTATTGACCATCTGGTGATGTCGATGTGTAAAGTCTTCTCTTGTGTTGTTGGAAGAGGGTGTTTGCCATGACCAATGTCTTCTCTTGCAAAAGTCTGTTAGCCTTTGACCTGCTTTGTTTTGTACTCCAAGGCCAAATTTGCCTGTTAACTCCAGGTAGCTCTTGACTTCCTACTTTTTCATTCCAGTCCCCTATAATGAAGAGGACATCTTTTTTGGGTGTTAGTTCTGGAAGTTCTCATAGGTCTTAATAGACTGTTGAATTTCAGCTTCTTCAGCATTACTGGTCAGGGCATAGACTTGGATTACTGTGCTGTTGAATGGTTTACCTTAGAAACGAACAGAGATCATTCTGTCAGTTTTGAGACTGCACCCAAGTACTGCATTTTGGACTCTTGTTGAATATGATGGCAACTCCATTTCTTCTAAGGGATTCCTGCCTGCAGTAGTAGATATAATGGACATCTGAGCTAAGGTCACCCATTCCAGTCCATTTTACTTCGCTGATTCCTAAAATGCCGATCTTCACTCTTGCCATCTCCTGTTTGACCACTTCCAATTTGCCTAGATTCATGGACCTAACGTTCCAGGTTCCTATGCAGTATTGGTCTTTATAGTATTGGACTTTATTTCCATCACCTATCACATCCACGACTGGGTGTAGTTTTTGCTTTGTCTCTGTCTCTTCATTCTTTCTGGAGTTATTTCTCTGCTTTTTTCTGGTAGCAGGTAGGGCACCTACCAACCTGAGGAGTTCATCTTTCGGTGTCATACCTTTTTGCCTTTTCATACTGTTTATGGAGTTCTCAAGGCAAGGATACTGAAGTGTTAATCTTTAAGAAGAGTTTTTTTTTAAAGTTATCTGCCAAAATCTTGTGTAGACCTTTTCCTTCTATGTTTTATATTGCTAAAAACACCTGATCTGCCTCTTGAGAAATCTATATACAGGTCAGGAAGCAACAGTTAGAAATGGACATGGAACAACAGACTGGTTCCAAATAGGAAAAGGAGTACGTCANCTTTGACTATTGACTATGCCAAAGCCTTTGACTGTGTGGATCACAATAAACTGTGGAAAATTCTGAAAGAGATGGGAATACCAGACCACCTGATCTGCCTCTTGAGAAATCTATATACAGGTCAGGAAGCAACAGTTAGAAATGGACATGGAACAACAGACTGGTTCCAAATAGGAAAAGGAGTACGTCAAGGCTGTATATTGTCATCCTGCTTATTTAACTTTTATGCAGAGTACATCATGAGAAACTCTGGGCTGGAAGAAGCACAAGCTAGAATTAAGATTGCTGGGAGAAATCTCAATAACCTCAGATATGCAGATGACACCACCCTTATGGCGAAAGTGAAGAGGAACTAAAAAGCCTTTTGATGAAAGTGAAAGAGGAAAGTGAAAAAGTTGGCTTAAAGCTCAAAATTCAGAAAACGAAGATCATGACATCTGATTCCATCACTTCATGGGAAATAGATGGGGAAACAGTGGAAACAATGTCAGACTTTTGNCCCTTATGGCAGAAAGTGAAGAGGAACTAAAAAGCCTTTTGATGAAAGTGAAAGAGGAAAGTGAAAAAGTTGGCTTAAAGCTCAAAATTCAGAAAACGAAGATCATGACATCTGATTCCATCACTTCATGGGAAATAGATGGGGAAACAGTGGAAACAATGTCAGACTTTTGGGGGGGGGCTCCAAAATCACTGCAGATGTTGACTGCAGCCATGAAATTAAAAGACGCTTACTCCTTGAAAGGAGGGTTATGACCAACCTAGATAGCATATTAAAAAGCAGAGACATGACTTTGCCATCAAAGGCCGTCTAGTCAAGGCTATTGTTTTTCCAGTAGTCATGTATGGATGTGAGAGTTGGACTGTGAAGAAAGCTGAGCACCAAAGAATTGATGCTTTTGAACTGTAGTGTTGGAGAAGACTCTTCAGAGTCCCTTGGACTGCAAGGAGATCCAACCAGTCCTTTCTGAAGGAGATCAGCCCTGGGATTTCTTTGGAAGGAATGATGCTGAAGCTGAAGCTCCAATATTTTGGCCATCTCATGCGAAGAGTTGACTCATTGGAAAAGACTCTGATGCTGGGAGGGATTGGGGGCAGGAGGAGAAGGGGACGACAGAGGATGAGATGGCTGGATGGCATCACCGACTCGATGGACATGAGTTGGGTGAACTCCAGGAGTTGGAGATGGACTAGGAGGCCTGGTGTGCTGCAATCATGGGGTCACAATGAGTTAGAGACGACTGAATGATTGAACTGAACTGAAATATGTTTTATGTTACTGGGTAATACAAAATATACGGAGTTATGTTTTATATTGAGTAATATGCTTATATTTGTATTTAACTAGGTAATATGTTTTTTATTTACGTTCATATTTAACTGAATAATATGTTTTATATTACTGAGCTTCTCTAACACCTCAGATGATAAAGAATCCTCCTGCAATATAGGAGAGCCTGGTTAGATCCCTGGGTTGGGAAGATCCCCTGGAGAAGGAAATGGCAACCCACTCCAGTGTTCTTGCCTGGAGAATCCCATGGACAGAGAAGCCTGGTGCAGTACAGTCTATGGGGTTGCGAAGAGTCAGACACATCACTGTCTTTCACTTTTATATTACTATAAATATTTCTGAGCATTGCTCAGGAAATGGCTAAGTACTTAGAGACAGTTTTATACTTTTGAGTCTTGCTTTTATGGTTTTTTAGGCAATAGCACAGTGGTACTCAATCTACGGCTACTTATCCCCCACTGTGGAGAGAAGAGTCTTCTATGTACTCCACTCAGTGCCTCAGTATTGAGGTTTTTCCAGCGTGGCCAGTGTGAACAACCACTGTCCTTTGTTATATATGATGTTATTTAACATCAAGCACTGTTAGGGCCAATCCCTTCTCAGGTGCTTGTTCCTGCAGCCTCATGTAATTGCCTCAAATGCATCTGCTGATCAGTAATCAGCTTAATACTCAAAGAGAATCATCTGCAGTTCTCCAGAATTCTCTGCAGCTTTCACTTTTCTAGCAGCCTGTCTTCAGAGAAGGCAATGGCAACCCGCTCCAGTACTCTTGCCTGGAAAATCCCATGGACGGAGGAGCCTGGTAGGCTGCAGTCCACGGGGTCGCTAAGGGTTGGACACGACTGAGCGACTTCACTTTCACTTTTCACTTTCATGCTTTGGAGAAGGAAATGGCAGCCCACTCCAGTGTTCTTGCCTGGAGAATGCCAGGTACGGGGGAGCCTGGTAGGCTACCGTCTATGGCGTCGCACAGAGTCAGACACAACTGAAGTGACTTAGCAGCAGCAGCAGCAACCTGTCTTAGGAACTGTAGCTGTCTTGGCCTTCCTGGAGTTTCAACTCCATCTTTTCAGCTCAGGCTCCTGTGCCACAGTCTGGAAACCTATAAACTGTAAGCTGGAGCAGTCATGGGCTTCTTCTGATTTGTTTCCCATTTCTCAGGGATCATTGTTTTTTGTTAACTGATGCTCCATATTTTGAAATGCATTTTTTTCACATACTTTGTCCATGTTTTAGTTGTTTTAAGCAATGTTTCTGGTCTTTATTACTCCATCTTGACTGGAAGTAGAAGGCTAGTTACATTAATCTTTTCATTTGTATCATTGTATATGATCATGATGAAACAGAAGGAGATTGGTGTACTTTTGAAACATCATGTTCTTCTATCCCATTACAATCATAATGCTAGAAATTTCTTTAAAGCAACCCATTCATGTGATGTAAAGTAGGACTGTATATTAAATTCACCGGTGGAGCTTTTAAAGATGTGTGTCTTTGGCCCCACCCTCTGATATGTGGATTCAGCAGGTCATGAGGGTTATGTGGTATGCATGTATGTGTGTGGGCGGTTAGAAGCCTAAACTTCTATATTTTAAAAAAGCATCTTAAAGGATGACATGCATCCTTTGTTAAAAATATGTTAGTACTTATTTTCAGAGAAGGCAATGTTACCGCACTCCAGTACTCCTGCCTGGAAAATCCCATGGACGGAGGAGCCTGGTAGGCTGCAGTCCACGGGGTTGCTGAGGGTTGGCCATGATTGAGTGACTTCACTTTCACTTTTCACTTTCATGCACTAGAGAAGGAAATGGCAACCCACTCCAGTGTTCTTGCCTGGAGAATCCCAGGGATGGCGTAGCTTGGTGGGCTGCCGTAGCTTGGTGGGCTGCCGTCTATGGGGTCGCACAGAGTCGGACACGACTAAAGTGACTTAGCAGTACCAGTACTTATTGTACTTAAGTTGAAGGAGGTTAAATCACTAATTTGTATCACTTAGCTATATAGTGACAGATTTTTATGTGGATACATAATACTTTTGCCTTTCATTTTAAGCTATCAACTTAAGCTATGTGTGCTAAGTTGCTTTAGTCATGTCCAAATCTTTGTGACCCCGTGGACTGTAGCCAGCCAGGTTCCTCCATCCATGGGATTTTCTAGACAAGAATACTAGAGTGGGGTGCCATTGTCTTCTCCAGGGGATCTTTCCAACCCAGGGATTGAATCTTGGTCTCTTACATTGTAGGCAGACTCTTTCCCATCTAAGCCACCAGACAAACCTGATGTTAAGTTCTGTCAAGCTAAGAACTGTAAATTTTGAGTTCTAATAGGGGCTATATGAATTCTAAAGCTTGAGTTGCAAAGGGCTGGTGTTTGTCAAGTCTAACAAACAAAAAATGAAAGATGCCATATAGCATCTTTACACTATTAAAGCCACAATAATGAAAGATGCCTAATCCGGACATTCCTATGTTTAAAATGTGTTAAAACAATTTACTATATGTGGGAGTATGAAATAATGAAAGGAGCATTTTGATAAGATTTTAATAGGGCAGTTACTTTTCTAACAGTAATTATTATGAGTAATTGGTTGAGTCTATTCTGAAGAGAGTGTAAGTCAGTTTTATAAAATAGTACTGGGGGGAAGACTAAAGGAGAAGTCTTTATTTTCAGAGAAGCATTATACTAATATTTGGCCTACTTCATATGTCATTATGGCATTTTTATCCCTTCTTAGAACTGTATCTTGGTGCCAAAGCATGTTTAAGTTTGTTCAAAGTAAATGCTGACCTGAACCAGGACTAAATTATAACATCTTTCTTTTTCTGCATTTAAAACTAATTAATTTCAATATTTTTACTAAGCCTAAAATCAGATATGCTACAGATTTATGATAGAATCACATGCAGAAGTACAATCTTGAAAAGCTGACACTAGCTTTGAAGTTATGAATCAGTAGGCATTACCCATGTACACCTGGGGGATAAAGACTTGTGCTCCAGAGTTAATAAACTTTATTACATTAAACATAAGATACTTAGGTAAAATTACTATTAATGGAGTCTAAAGTCATGTTAATATTGGTATTTATAAGGAATCCAGTTTTCTGGCTCTGTGGCATACACTGTCCTTCATGTGGGGAACTGGTCTTTTTTGAGGTGCCAGGAAGTCTAAGCTGGGTCTTCGTGCTCCCTCAAAAGCACTGGAGGTCTGCAGAAAGGCACAGGGACAGTCAAAGGTCTGTAGGTGCCTCAACATATTTCTGTAGGTTTTCATTTTTGCCTGTGGTCCAGGTTGCACCATTGCAACATGCTTCACCCCCATTGCCACAGTGGGGCCCAGCTCTGTGTGCTGCATCCACAGGAGGCAGGCAAGTGTGTGAGAAACACTTGGCGATCCTGAATAAAATGTTGATGGATCATTGTCACTCAAGTCTCATGAGACAGAAGGGCTAATTTTCATCTTTTATGATAAATCTCCAATTCAAATGTAACCAAATTATTTTATACTGATGATTATATTTGAGGCAAACACAAAGGATTTTTAGTATAGTTGAATAGACATGAGATCTAAATGATAGTGAAGAGCCCATCGTCTTTGTGTAAAGTGCCAATATGATCATATTCATAATGACTTAAGTTTTATGAATCATGAATTATTAATATGGAAAATGTGATTGTTTGGGGGACTAATTCTTGTTTTTTGATTGTATTATCTTTGTATTTTATTTAGGAAGATGATCCTCCCAGCGAAGGACAGGTGATTAGGATGCCCCATGAAAAAGTTCATGCCGATGCAATTCTTTCCCTTCTTGCTAAACAAAACCCGGAATCATTAATTTCACAGCAAGCTGTATATCATTCAGAGGTACTTTTTAACTTTAATTTTTTTTTTTGTTAGATCTAAATACAAGAAAAAGGTAACAAAAATATTCATACTTTTAGTTAAAGCAAGCTGATACTTCAGCTTATTCAGGGATTAGCCTTGTAGTAACTTTAACCTGAAACCATAGAGTTATGATTTTTACAACTGAAAGGAATTTAGGCCATCAGTTCTAAACTTCATATTCTACAGACGAAACAAGCTAAAGCCCTTTTAAATGATTTGTGGGGATCAGTGTCATTTGTTCTTTCTTTCTGCAACCATTTACTGAGTATCTACAATATGCCAGACACAGCGTCGGAAAAGATACAAAGATGTTGAGTCAGGATCCGTACTTTTAAGCAGCTTACAGTCGTGTAGGGAAAAAAGAGCTTAAACAATTACTCTACCATGCAGTAACTGATCCAATAGCCAGAGAAGTAGATTGAACCAGATAATCGTTAAGAGCCTTGTAGGCCAGGGTAAGGCCATTGGAGTCTCTTAAGATATTGTGAGCAAGGAATTCACAAGTTAAAATATTTAAGAAGGCATCAGGAGCCATGGACAAGTGAGGGAAAGATGGAGGTCTGTCAGAATACCATTGGAGTAGTCCAGATTGAGAACATGAACAAAGGCAGTTAAGTAGAAATGTAAAAGAGTTTTAAACTTGAGTACAGAATTGGCAGTAATTGGTCCCTGATTAAGAGAAGTTGTGCTTGTGTAGTTGTGGACTTTGAAATGCAGAGAGAAGAGTGCCAGGTTTTGTGGGGAAGATACTGAATTTGATTTGAAAGATTAAGGTGCTAAGGAAATGCCAGGTGGAAAGGTACAGTGCGGTCACTCAGGCTGGTTAATGATAGAGGTGGCCCTTGGATTCTTGATTCTGTTTAGTCTTCTTTCTGTTGTGCTTGGTTGTCTTTGTTTGAACAGGTGAGAAACTATCTTTAGATGAACTGGAGATCCAAACTCTGTATATCATCCGAGGAGATGGCTAGCTTTATTTTCTATTAGTTTTTATTCTTAAAGATTTAAATGCTTAGGAAAGATAGAGGAAAAAAGATATGGAACTTAGTAATAGAAAAAAAAAATGTAAGTTTAACTTATTCCTTCTTGTTGAAAACCAACCAGTTTTTTTGCAACTTATTTAGGGAGTGATTAAAAATTGATTTCACTGGAAAGATATTATTTGTAATTGCTGCTACTAAGTTTGAGAAAGTGCTCTCATAACTCTCATTACCAAGCTGCTTAGTGTAGAGACCAGAAGTCTGAGAGAGAAAGGAGAGAGAAAATGAGACACACAAATGGAACAAAAAAATAGTAGAAAATAGCAGAAATGTCAGCATAATTTAAAAATTCCACTAACTTAATCCCTGTTTCCTTCTTTTTGGAAATTAGTACTATTGTTTGGGCTTCTCCTGTGGCTCCGTGGTAAAGAGTCCACCTACACTGCAGATTGGATCCCTGGGTTGGGAAAGTGCTTGAGAGAAAGGAAATAGCGACCCACTCCAGTATCCTTGCCTGGGAAATCCCATGAACAGAGGAGTCTGGCAGGCTACAGTCTGTGGGGTCACAAAAGAGTTGGACACAACTGGACGGCTAACCACCACCACTACCACCAATACTGGTCCATTTATTCATTCTGTTCTCAGACTTTTCCATCTTTTTAATGCTGAGAAATTTACCTCTACTACTTTTTCAGTTTTTTTCTTCCTCTCATCTTTTTCCCTCTCTGGCTAAAACTTATTTCCAGATATTAATACTTCTGCTTCTGTTTGTGTCTTAGATTTTCTATCTCTTCATTCTTTTTACCCTCTTCTTGGAGAGTTCTTCAATCTGATCTGCCAACCACTAATTTGTTCTTTAGCCTACTGTTTATCTGACTTCTGTATTATTCATATTGGATATTCTCACTTGTATCTTTTTTTAATGATCTTTTGCTTCACATTGTTAGTATTTTTCTTTTTCCTTTTGTGTGTGTATATGTGTATATGGTTAATGTTTTTCACTTTTTTTTAAAACATTTACTCCTTGAATAATTTGTTTCTTTTGTTATATGAACTCATGTTCCAGGAGCAGAGTCAGGCAATAGGATAAGCTCTTCTGTCTGAGAATTAGTGTTGGGTAAGGACTGGATCATGGAAAAAGCAAGAGAGTTCCAGAAAAGCATCTATTTCTGCTTTATTGACTATGCCAAAGNAAGACTCTTGAGAGTCCCTTGGACTGCAAGGAGATCCAACCAGTCCATTCTGAAGATCGGCCCTGGGATTTCTTTGGAAGGAATGATGCTAAAGCTGAAGCTCCAGTACTTTGGCCACCTCATGTGAAGAGTTGACTCATTGGAAAAGACTCTGATGCTGGAGGGATTGAGGGCAGGAGAAGAAGGGGACAGCAGAGGATGAGATGGCTGGATGGCATCACTGACTCCCATGGACGTGAGTCTGAGTGAACTCCGGGAGTTGGTGATGGACAGAGAGGCCTGACGTGCTGCGATTCATGGGGTTGCAAAGAGTCAGACATGACTGAGTGACTGAACTGAACTCAGCTGAACTGAAGGACTAAAATCAGGCCACTGTCTGTTTAAGTGATTAGAAGAGACGAGGTGATGAGCCCCAGGAAAGGGCTTCTCAGGCAGCACAGAGCCACTCCTGATGGTGACCATGGCTGTTTGCTGATACTCTACCATTCAGTTCTTCTGATGGTTGTTATGTCTTTAAAATCCTTAAGGGAAAAAAAAAAACAAACCCTTAAGAAGAAGTTTGAGAGATTTTCCTTCCTGTCCTTGGGTTCAAAGGGGGACAGAGTGAGGAGTGAATGCCCATGGGTTCCTGGTCAGATGTCACCTGTAACTTTTCACCCCAACTTGGCCTTCATGCTCCCTGATATCATTACTCTGGGGCACTAGTATCTGCAGCCCAGATTGTTGCCAAGATCTTTATGGTTAAGGTACAAGCAGTGATGATTTCCAGTTAATGAGGCAAAGAGGAAATGACAACAGTGGTTTATATCAGTCATTCTTCTCACTGCACCCCCTGTAGCCACCTTCCTCCATAGGATGCAGCCCTTTCCCCCCACTACACACCAGGTCAAGCTAGCAGTTGGCCTTGCCCAGTGTTTTTTCACAGTTTTTACTTAATTCTCAGAGTCCATGACTTCTTCTCACTTCTGTAGTTACTCCAGCATTTTTGGGGACAGGGAGCTGGGAGCCTTTGGTAGTGTGTCATCTTGGCTAGACCAGAAGCCCAGAAGTTGGAAGATTATCCTTTCTAGATTTCTTCTAAGCATCTAAACATTTGCACGTGTGTATGTGTATGCTCATGTGTGGATAATTTTGAGGTATGTATATGTGTTATTCTGCCATCTGATTCTTAAAATTTAGCTAAATCCTAAAAGACATACCATATCCTTTTTATCTACCAGGTAGTATGCCCTACTTTATTCTACTGAAGAAGTTTTAGACTGATTCCAATTTTTCTCTCTCCAAACTATGAAAAGAATAAAATCCTTTTTTTGTACCATGAGAAATTGCCTCTCTACCAGACCACCTTACCTGCCTCCTGAGAAATCTGTATGCAGATCAAGAAGCAACTGTTAGAACTGGACATGGACCAACAAACTGTTTCCAAATCAGGAAAAGAGTACATCAAGGCTATGTATTGTCACCCTACTTATTTACCTTATATACAGAGTACATCAGGTGAAATGCCGAGCTGGATAAAGCACAAGCTGGAATCAAGATTGCCAGGAGAAATATCAATAACCTCAGATATGCAGGTGACACCACCCTTATGCCAGAAAGCTAAGAGGAACTAAAAAGCCTCTTGATGAAAGTGAAAGAGGAGAGTGAAAAAGGTGGCTCAAAACTCAACATTCAGAAAACTCAGATCATGGCAATCAGTTCCATCACTTCATGGCAAATAGATGGGGAAACAATGGAAGCAGTGAGAGACTTAATTTTGGGGAGCTCCAAAATCACTGCAGATGGTGACTGCAGCCATGAAATTAAAAGACACTTGCTCCTCGGAAGGAAAGCTAGGACCAACCTAGACAGCATATTAAAAAGCAGAGACATTACATTACCAACAAAGATCTGTCTAGTCAAAGCTATGATTTTTCCAGTGGTCATGTGTGGATGTGAATGTTGGACTATATAGAAAGCTGAGCACCGAAGAACTGATGCTGTGGTGTTGGAGAAGACTCTTGAGAGTCCTTGGACTGCAAGGAGATTAAACCAGTCCATCCTAAAGGAAATCAGTCCTGAATATTCATTGGAAGGACTGATGCTGAAGCTGAAGTTCTAATACTTTGGCCACCTGATATGAAGAACCAGCTCGTTTGAAAAGACCCTGATGCTGGGAAAGATTGAGAACATGAGAATGGGGTGATAGAGGATGAGATGGCTGGATGGCATCACCGACTCTATGGACATGAGTTTGAGTAAGCTCCAGGAATTGGTGATGGACAGGGAGGCCTGGCATGCTGCAGTCCATGGGGGTCACAAAGAGTCGGACGCGACTGGCTGCCTGAACTGAACTGAACTGATAGAAGATAACAAGGAGTGGAACTTACTCAGAAGCCACAGGCATTTATAATTTAAACAGAATCTAAAGCACTGCTTTTTACTTTATGAGATTCTGACACCTCATTATGTATTTTTAATCTTAAATTTTTGCCAGTCTGATTAACAGTGATTGACATTAAATGTGTTCTCCTATGTTTTAAACATTTGTTTGTAATAAGAACTAGTAATAATGATATATTTGTGAGTTAAAATACTGCTTTGGTAAGAAAATAGTAGCCATTCTTTGTTGCTACTCTTTGCCCAGAGGGAGCATCTGGTCAGTAAGAGCAGTCTGAGGACAGAACTGCATTTTGTGCATTTATGTGGATGGGCTAGGTGTACTACTGTAGATTATAGATAAACTAAGAGTCGACCTGAGTCTGAGGTTTGAGTATGATATAAAAATGATAAATGCTTATATGGTATTAGAGTGTTGTGTGAATAGGGAAGCTAAATCTTCCACAGAGTATTAAGGTGTTAAGTAATTTAGCAGTTACAAGTACTTGAAAATGTTCATCAAAGAGAAGGTACTGTATATTGCACAACATTTATATGGTAGTGGTAGAGTAATATAGGTCCTGTGAAATATTTCTAAGAAAAATGTGTTTGCCGTCATCCTAAACTCTGCCCAGGAATCTCCAAGGGTTTCATGTTAATTAAAAAACAATCTTTTCCTGTTTAAAGGATGTTGAGCTATTGATATTCTTTAAGAAAAGTCAGATTATAGAGTAAGGGGAGCTATAAATCTGTAGAGGATAATTAGGGTAAATTGTAGAAAATTGTGAATGATGAGCTAAGCAGTTAGATTTTATTTTGTAGTCAACAGTCATCAAAGATGTTTCAGCAGTGATTTCTTCATATATTCTAGCTTTTTAAAAAAACCCTTGGTTGAAATTAAACTCCTTTTAAATAAAAAGTATGAGAGCCTTCATATATTGGAAGTTTTATTCAGTTCTTGATTAGTAAACTCATTAATTAGAATATCTCCAAGTCACAACATGTGCTTGTGATTAGGTCATCTAGTTTTTAACACAGAAAGAATTTTAACACATCATTTTTAAAGTTTTTACTGTATATATTTAGTAAAGAAGCATATTTGTACTTTTTGTACATTTTCAGCAAGTGTTTCATTATAAATTTCATTCTAACAACTTTAGCCGATTTTCATTCAGAAAGAACAAGACGTAAATTTTCTATTTTCTTATTTTAAACTGTACAAACAGTTTAGGTTGTGTGCCAGCATTTAGTGTTTTAAATAATAAAAAATTTCTGGCGTGTTTTATTGCTGTCTAATTTGGAGTTTGATTAAACAGATAATGGGTATTTAACTTCAGAAGAAATACTTCATAAGAAAAGCAGAGCCTAAACTTAGGTATCTTATAAAACTAACTTTCATGTAATGAGTATGTGGCTTGATAGGCACTTTCTAAAATACTTTTCAAGCAGTCAGGTGGTCTGCATCCTGATCCATTTGACAGATTTTTTTTGTTTTGACTTGATTTTAATGTGATGTTTATAACAATGGTTTCTACTTTTTACAGGACTTGGAAAACAGTGTGGGTGAGCTTAGTGAAGGACAGAGGCTGACAGCAGCAGCAGCAGAGAGCGTCTTCATGGGACTTTCCTCGCACGCGCAGCAGCCTGTGGCTAAGGCCGAGACCTCAGATGCAAAATGTGCTCTGAAGCCATCATCTCAGCCATGTGACAGGGTTGCAGGTATTTGCCAGAATACTCCTTGCTGATGTAGTGTCTGTTAGAATATTTACTTTGAATCCCACCCATCACACTCTCTTTGTACTGTTTTCATGTCGACTGCTGTATTCCGTTTTGTATTATAATTTACAGTAGTGTTCCTACTCTGAATTAAGAAAAGCATAACTGTTTCCAGAAAAGCATAACTGGTTGCAAACCTTCTTTATTNAATACTCCTTGCTGATGTAGTGTCTGTTAGAATATTTACTTTGAATCCCACCCATCACACTCTCTTTGTACTGTTTTCATGTCGACTGCTGTATTCCGTTTTGTATTATAATTTACAGTAGTGTTCCTACTCTGAATTAAGAAAAGCATAACTGTTTCCAGAAAAGCATAACTGGTTGCAAACCTTCTTTATTTAAAAGGGTATTCACAATTGAAAAGTTTGATAACGACTTTTTCTATATATAGCAATGTTTCCCCAAATGTGATTCATGTAACTGTGTTGGTACATGAATCTCTGGGTAGGGCATGAGATAGTTTTGGTAATATGTATATGTCTACTTAAGATTTTTCAGTAGTGATATTATTTACTTTAATGTATATTGGGGAAAAGATACTAGCACATGAAACCTGTCACATAACATCTTGTGTAGGACAGTGTTTAATTAGGTAATACTGTAGAAGTTTATGCTGTAGGAATTTCTGACTCAGAACTCAGTGCACTCAGTGTTATTTTGAAACTTTGTTAACTAAACTTTTTGCTGTAACAGTTTGAGAATAAGAGTAGAATAGAGAATATCAGCTTCTGGTATATGTAGTTGATTCTCATTAGGTCCTGTAATAGAGACACCACAAACACTGAATTAGAAAATACTGAGCCACTCTTCCTAGAGGAAATACTGGGTTAGGTTCCTATGAGCCTGTATATATATTATATTCATATTTATTATATTTATTAATATATATAACCTTTTTGACAATATATAACCTTGCTTTATGTATGTTTCCATTTAAAGGCACATATTTAATATACACTGTTGATTCATTAACACTGATTCTCACGAGCAACAGCACTATAACTCATTCCTGAATGAAACTTACCTAGCACACATATTTTTCCTGTAAGGCCCATCAAAGCTTTTTGCACTTTGGAACACTAAAGAGCACTTTTGCACTATGTTTTGGGGCCATATGGTGATGTCCATGTGTAGAGTCTTCTCTTGTGTTGTTGGAAGAGGGTGTTTGCTATGACCANAAATGGAATTGATTCCTTAATTTCTTTTTCTACTTTCTCATTATTACTGTATAGGAATGCAAGGGATTTTAATGTTGAGGTTTTTCATGAAGAGTTTAAAAAAAATAAAAAGCTAAGACTAGCTCTTTTAAATATTTTGAAATTTAGAACAAGGTTTTCCTTACTTGATATGGACACGGAATGTGATATTCTCTGCAGCATCCTTGTATCCACGTTGTTTCCCAGATGCCACAGTAAGCTTGCTCATAAAAGTAGCATCCAATTACCACCATAAGTGGTACGAGATACAGAGTGCTGAAAACACCAATCCGGATCATAAACTTCACCAGTTTATCCTGGTTCACTTCTTCTAATGGAATCTCAACTCACACTCTGTTTAGGGATATAATGCCGGAGNAAGCTTGCTCATAAAAGTAGCATCCAATTACCACCATAAGTGGTACGAGATACAGAGTGCTGAAAACACCAATCCGGATCATAAACTTCACCAGTTTATCCTGGTTCACTTCTTCTAATGGAATCTCAACTCACACTCTGTTTAGGGATATAATGCCGGAGACAATGGCACCCCACTCCAGTACTCTTGGCTGGAAAATCCCATGGATGGAGGAGCCTGGTGGGCTGCAGTCCATGGGATGGCGAAGAGTCCGACACGACTGAGCGACTTCACTTTCACTTTTCACTTTCATGCATTGGAGAAGGAAATGGCAACCCACTCCAGTGTTCTTGCCTGGAGAATCCCAGGGACGGGCGAGCCTGGTGGGCTGGCATCTATGGGGTCACACAGAGTCGGACACGACTGAAGCGACTTAGCAGCAGCAGTAGCAAAAGGAGTGAAAGCCCAACTACCACACACAGGCAGAGGGGTGCAAGAACAGAATACCTCAAGGCATCAACATTGTAGAGGCCAACAAAACACACACCGCAGATATCATCACCATCAATTTTATTCATCCCTGAAAGGATGATGGTCAGCATTCCAGGGATGCCCCACTCACTGGCAGGAAACAGCAAGGCTTTCTTCTCAATAGCTTCATTACCCCCACTTTGGTACAGCTGCCAAGAACCACGTGATGGTAAGAATCACCCACCAAATGCTGCCAGTCATAGTGAAAAAAATACAGTATCATAATGATACAGGCTTTGATATGAGATCCTTGGGTCACTGTGAAAGCCTTACACTGTTCAGGGCTGGATGCATTGCAGGCGACTCGGTCCTCAAGCAAAAACCCACTAAAGAAAATTAATAACATCATCGTGTAGCAGACGGCATACATTACAATGGGTCTTTCAGGATAATGGAATCTTATCATATCAATCAAAAAAATTAAAAAAGTAAACAACATGGCAGAGAGGCAAATGCCTGAAATCACTCCTATGAAATATCAAGCAAATGAAAGTTCTTCTCTCCTAAAGTACATCTTTGGACAAGGAGGTGAACAATCACGCACGTGCAAAAAGGAACAGCCAAGATCAGGATCGATTTTCAACTCTCGGGGACACCAACAGCCACAGTCCCTCTGCACTGCCAGTGAGGCTCCTTCCGTAGGATCGCCAGCTAAATTCAGGTCCACCAGCTGAGGATACGGCTCACCACAATCTGGGAACCTAAAAACACAAGACAAGAATCATTTACTTATTGGGGACCTAATGATTTGGATTTCCACATTTAGCAGTTATGACTTATTTATTCTTATGTCCTTGGAGAACATTACGATATGTCAAAGAAATCATGCAAATATCTTGCTTGTGGGTCATACAATGAGATATTCCACAGTTGGCAAACAAATGAAAAATGTATACTTAATTTTGTTTTGGCTTCAAAAATATTACTCTTTATTAAAACAGGCATAGCCATTAATAAATAGTGTAATTAATGCTATTTATTTAGCACACGTAGTATACAGTAAGATTTCAAACTATAAATAAGTATATATAAAATAAACATACATAAATAAAAAGCTCCAGTAGAATAGTAGCTAAAAGTGTTTTTTTTAATGTTTAATTACAAGATATTCCTCAATTTACGCTAGAATCAAATAAAACTTTCTTTAAAATAAGAGGTAAAAATCTTCCCTAGAACAAGATGCTGGAGGAGTCGTTGGACGTGGGCTACATCTCTCTCCAAGGATACATCAGGAATACACCTTCGGAGACAGAAGTGCATGCAGAACACCAGCTAACAGGGGACAAGAGGACCTGACCAGTGGAAAAGAATATAGAGAACCACGCAAAACTCGGTAGGATGAAGGAACCAGGGGAAAAACAAGAGTGTTAGGACTGGACCTGCCCTTGGCAGGTGGGGGAACTGAGGCAGGGGTCCAATCCCCACATGGGNGAGACAGAAGTGCATGCAGAACACCAGCTAACAGGGGACAAGAGGACCTGACCAGTGGAAAAGAATATAGAGAACCACGCAAAACTCGGTAGGATGAAGGAACCAGGGGAAAAACAAGAGTGTTAGGACTGGACCTGCCCTTGGCAGGTGGGGGAACTGAGGCAGGGGTCCAATCCCCACATGGGGCAATTGTCTGAGTCAGAGGAGAAACATTTATGGCTGAGACTGAAACAGCTCATCTGTGGCAGGCTAAATGGAATGAGAATCAGACAGTCCTTATTGCAGTCATACACACCCTGTACAGGGACACGGGTCCCCTGGAAGGCACAGCAGCTGCGAACTGGAGTTTAGGGATTCTGGAGGGCTGCTATTGACTATGGAGAGATGGACTGAGGGGGTGGGAGGGAGGAAAGCCAGGCAGCCATGGAAGCAAGGCGATAGTCCTGAGTCACAGGTAGGGGATGGAGCCATCACCATAGACTCTCTCTCCCCACCTGCCACAATTGGCAGCTGAGCAACAGAGAGGCTGGCCCTTCAAATGCCTGACACACGGCACTACAGAGCAGGACCCCACCCAAGGTGCCACTTTAAGTGCCAGCGGTGCTAACCTACAGACTAGGATCCCAGCCAGGAGGGCCCCTCTATGTGCCTGACACACCCAACAACAGAGAAGGACCCCAGGCAAGGTAGCCTCTAAGTGCCCGAACAGGCAGAGCTACAGATAGGCCTTCTGATTGCCAGCTACAAGAGGCTTGAAAAAGGAGGGACATAACGCCTGCAGCGGAGGTAGTCCGTATCCTTGCCCGCTTGGTGCTACCAGGGTCCCTGCAAGCCAAGCAGCTGTGCCGCCTTCATGCTTAGCTCTCACTGGGGCAGAGCTGCCACAGGCAAGAAAGTCTTGTGTCTATGTCCACTTCAGTCACATGCAGCTCTTTGCTGCCTGTAAGCTGTGGCCTGCCACGCATCTCTGTCAGGGAGGAGGGGCTCTCCAGGCAAGAATCCTGGAGCACACTGGCCAATACTGCTTGCCATACCCTTCTAGAGTGCTGTATTTCCTGCTGCCCTAGCAGCCAACTCCCCTGAGTACCTGATGCTGCCAGAACCCCTGCGACCCAAGCAGATGCACCACCTCCACACCGGGCCCTCATAGGGGCAACCCAAGCCCTGCAGGGCAGCCCCGGGAGGAAACCCCAGTGGACGACCCACATGTATGTGTGGAAATGAAAGCACAATTGGAACCCAGGGGCAGTGTGGCTAAGGAAGAAGACCTATAACCTTACCCCCAGCTCTACAAGCTGCAGATAAAATCCACACGATCCACTAGGAAGACTATGTCTCTATGGAATAGATGAAAGGTCATTGAGAGCTCCCACAAAAGAACACTCACTAGTTCTGAGAGCTGTGGACACTGGAGGCAAAAACAAACAGGAGAAGGACCAGATTAGAATCTGAGCTGTCCCCACAACAGGTCCAGAGATCAGCACAGTGCTGGAGGGCATACAAGGGAGGTAAAGTGGACTATGACTCCCAGCCAGGGAAAGGAAGCTGACAGCAATGACTCAAGACAAACATTTATTATTCTTATTTTTTGACTTGTTCTATAGATTCTTTTCGATTTTTTTTCTTTTTTCTCTTTTTGTACCCCCTCTGTTGTAGCTGTTGATTTTACTGGCACTATGAAATCCAATTAAGCTTTTGAGCTTTATTTCTTCTAGTCACATTTTTTATTGTTACAAACCTCTGCCTCTACGTTGGGCTTCTGCAGTTCTGTGGAGTTTTCCTCTTTTTTTTTTTAAATTTTTTGAACTTATTTTTATTTTTTCTATATTTATTCCTTAGTTCTCTTTCCCTATGGTTCTTCTCTCCCTGCAGTTAATCTTTAGCATATAGAAATCTTCTTTATCTACCTTTATCTGACTCTGCATACCTACTCTCTCTTTTGTTTCTTTCTCTCCTTTCCTCTCAACAGAGTTGTCAGTTTTAGTTTCAGTGCTTTATTCCCCAGTTGGCACCTTGCTTTAGTTTTGTTTTCTAGTTTGTGATTTGCCTAGTTTTGCTCTGGTAGATATAAATTTTTGGTTTCTTTTGTTCACTGGGTCAATATATTGTACTTTATTTTTGTTGGACATTTTGCATTTTGCCTATGGGTGTATATGTATACGTGTATATTCAGTCACACTTTTTAATGTTATAAACCTCTGCCTCCACATTGGGCTTTTGCAGGTCTATGGAGTTTTCCTTTTTTATTTCTTCTTCCATTTTCTTTTGTTTCTATTCTCCTCTTTATAATTTTAATTTTTAAAAACCTATTGTATTTTTGGTATATTTATCCCTTTCTTTGCCTTTCCTACTGTTTTCCCCTTGCAGTTCATCTTTATATAAATCTTCATCTATCGCTATTTAAATTTGCATACCTATTCTTTCTTTTCTTTCCTTCCTTTCCTTTCAACATGTGTGTTAGTTTTGTCTTCATTGCTCTGTTCCCCACTTGGCACATTGCTTTAGTTTTGTTTCCACTTTGTGCTTTGGTTAGTTTTGTTCTTAACTGGTAAATATAATTTTTTATTTCCTTTGTTTGCCAGATCAATCCATTGTACTTTATTTCTGTTGGACTGTTTTGACTTCGCTCGTGGGTGTATATGTATATGTGTATATTCCATTTTAACTATTATTTGCCTGATTTTGTAACTGCCATTTGTCTGGGGTTCATCTTTGGTTTCTCATTTTTGGACATTTGTTTTCACCTCACTTAATGACATAACAAACAATTCCACTTGTGCAATCTTTGTTTCTGACCAGAGATCAAGTCCTAAACCTTTGTAGTAAGAGCACTGACTCCAAGACCCTAGACTATCAGAGAACTAACCTTAGGGAGTATCAAATAGTGAGAACTCACACACAGGAAACCACCTGAACACAAGACCCAGCATTACCAGTAGCACCCTGTGCAGGACGCCTCAGCTAAACAACAAACAAAACAAAAGTACAAACTCAATCATCAGCAGATAGGATTACCACCGCACTCAGCTTTACCCATGAGAGGAAACACAAACAAACAGAAACTCAGCACAAATCTCACTCTACACAAAGCTTACACAACCACTGGACCAACCTTCAGTTCAGTTCAGTTGCTCAGTGGTGTCCGACTCTTTACAACCCCATGAATTGCAGCACGGCAGGCCTCCCTGTCCATCACCAATTCCCGGAGTTCACTCACACTCATGTCCATCGAGTCAGTGATGCCATCCAGCCATCTCATCCTCTGTCGTACCCTTCTCCTCCTGCCCCCAATCCCTCCCAGCATCAGAGTCTTTTCCAATGAGTCAACTCTTCGCATGAGGTGGCCAAAGTATTGGAGGTTCAGCTT
>SJYA01001570.1:458968-529288 GCA_006410615.1 Neotragus moschatus | reverse complement strand
AAGCAATTCTATCAAGAAATGTAATAAAATTTCAATTATTCTTTTTTTCTGGTCTCTCAATTATAGGTTGGTTTTTTAAAAGCCAGCAGCTAATATTTGTAACATAACATCATATTATATATAAATCATAATGATATACTAATTAAAAGATAATTTTGCATAGAACTATTAATACCACAAAATAAAAAAGGAAATGGCATTTTCAGTCATCAAGTATTTACAAGAATTGACTACGTGCTAATCACACACTCCTTGTTTCCAGTAAAACTGGAACGTTTCTTAAAAATGTCTTTCCTTCTCAATCTACACATTCCCATTCTCAATGCCATCATCTACTAACCTATAGAACATGCTTTGAAAAAATATGAAAAAGATGTTCTTGCGTTTAAAGAGTTCACTGTCTACTAAGGGAAAGAGACTAGTAAACAGAAGTTATCTATAACGCATAAGTACTTTAAGAAAGTGAGCAAGTCACTTAACATTTCTAAGCCTCAAATGAGACAGATGTTTAAGAACTCTAAATTACAGAGGGAACTGGAATAAACCATCTCTAAGGTCCTCTCTAGATCTAAAACTCTATGATTATCCGATCTCTTTAAAGGAAAAGGTGAATCACAAAATACTCAGTATGTGAAAAAGAAAAACTAAGACCAACAAAAAGATGAAACTGTTTCTAGAAATGCATTCTAATGTTTTGTCCAAACTGTTACAACTCCCGTTCGAAGTATCAGTAAAATTTCCACAGACACTGTCTTATAAACAACATCTTCCCCTCAAACCTGCAGACTTCTAAGTAATCAACAAGCAACTATCTTGTGAAAACAGAAGTAAACTGCTTAAAAGCCCATGGCTTGGACTCACGAAAGTGATCTTTTTTTAAAAGGAAGATGTTAACAGAAACGAGTGCATGACATTCTTACAATAAATTTGTTCATTAACTTCATTTCAAAATTTTAATGTTGAGGTTTTTCATGAAGCGTTTAAAAAAACAAAAAGCTAAGACTAGCTCTTTTTACTGTTAAATACTTTGAAATGTAGAACAAGGTTTCCCTTACCTGATATGGACATGGAATGTGATATTCTCCGCAGCATCCTTGTATCCACGTTGTTTCCCAGATGCCGCGGTAAGCTTGCTCATAAAAGTAGCATCCAATTACAACCATGAGTGGTACGAGATACAGAGTGCTGAAAACACCAATCCGGATCATAAACTTCACCAGTTTATCCTGGTTCACCTCTTCTAATGGAATCTCAACTCATACTCTGTTTAGGGATATAATGCCGGAGACAGTGGCACCCCACTCTAGTACTCTTGGCTGGAAAATCCCATGGATGGAGGAGCCTGGTGGGCTGCAGTTCACGGGATGGCGAAGAGTCCGACACGACTGAGCGACTTCACTTTCACTTTTCACTTTCATGCACTGGAGAAGGAAATGGCAACCCACTCCAGTGTTCTTGCCTGGAGAATCCCAGGGACGGGCGAGCCTGGTGGGCTGGCGTCTATGGGGCCGCACAGAGTTGGACACGACTGAAGCGACTTAGCAGCAGCAGTAGCAAAAGGAGTGAAACCCCAACTACCACACACAGGCAGAAGGGTGCAAGAACAGAATACCTCAAGGCATCAACATTGTAGAGGCCAACAAAACACACGCCACTGATACCGTCACCATCAATTTTATTCATCCCTGAAAGGATGATGGTCAGCATTCCAGGGATGCCCACGCACTGGCAGGAAACAGCAAGGCTTCCTTCTCAATAGCTTCACTACCCCACTTTGGCACAGCTGCCAAGAATCACGTGATGGTAAGAATCACCCACCAAACACTGCCAGTCATAGTGAAAAAAATACAGTATCATAATGATACAGGCTTTGATATGAGATCCTGGGGTCACTGTGGAAGCCTTACACTGTGCAGGGCTGGATGCATTGCAGGTGACTCGGTCCTCAAGCAAAAACCCACTAAAGAAAATTAATGACACCATCGTGTGGTAGAAGGCATACATTATAATGGGTCTTTCAGGATAATGGAATCTTATCATATCAATCAAAACAGTTAAAAAAGTAAACAACGTGGCAGAGAGGCAAATGCCTGAAATCACTCCTATGAAATACCGAGCAAATGAAAGTTCTTCTCTNCTGGCGTGCTGTGATTCATGGGATCACAAAGTGTCGGACACGACTGAGCAACTGAACTGAACTGAACTTGGGGCCATTTTAAAAAGCAAAATCACCAACAAAACGTCTAATAATGTGGAAAACCTGTCACTAAATAGACAGCAAAAACAAATACTTGTTCACAGTTACACTGATAAGAAAGCAGAGCAGCCTGTGTTCAGCCTCATCTGTGAGTTGCGTGTAGGGTGACTCAGGTTTTCACTGCTGCATGCATGCATGTCCACAAGTTGCATGTGCTATGAGTGTTGATTTCAGGCTTGCAAATAAGTTTTATCAGTTGGATTTGTAGAAATGAAATCTTCAGAGTAATAATGATCAACTATATTCTCATTTATTGATAATCTCATGTTTATTATTGCAGTCTCTTAAATGAAAAGAACTTCTGGAGTCATGCAGGTTTGCCAGAAATCAGAAAGAAATACATTGGTGTAGAGTATTTAGATTGTCATTTTTATATTAAGCTTTCCACCGTATTGTTCAGAAATGAGAGACCCTCAAGACTGAATTTTGCATGGGAATAAATGTAAATTAATATTTGAATTATTTATTTATGCACATAGTAAAAGTATTAATTTTATTTATTAATTTAAATTTATTTTAATTTGAGGCTAATTACTTTACAATATTATGTTGGTTCTGCCACACATCAACATGAATCCACCATGGGTGTACGCATGTTCCCCATCCTGAACCCCTCTCCCACTTCACTCCCTGTACCATCCCTCCGGGTCATCCCAGTGTACCTCCCCCAAGCATCCTGTATCGAACCTGGACTGGTGATTCATTTTTTATATGATATTATACTTGTTTCAGTATTTTAAATTAGGGTTCAAAGTAGTATAAAATACAACTTCTTTATTTGTATCCAGCCAACTGTGCAGATTGTGATTAAATAGAATCGACACTAGATGGCTCTCACAGATCACTTGAGAGCTGCTCGGTACTTGTGAACAAAGAGGTACTTACTAAATTGTTACAGAATAAAATCCATTAGGAGGATGTATCCTACTCAGCCCCTCCTTATGGTATCACCTAGCTGGTTACCTACAGACCAGTACATTTTTAATTGTAGGTACTCTGTAGATTTTTATTTAATTTAATTGAAAACAGTAATAAACTCATGGCAAATTAGATGAGGAAACAGTGGAAACAGTGGCTGACTTTATTTTGGGGGGCTCCAAAATCACTGCAGATGATGATTGCAGCCATGAAATTAAAAGACGCTTACTCCTTGGAAGGAAAGTTATGATCAATCTAGACAGAATATTAAAAAGCAGAGGCATTGCTTTGTCAACAAAGGTCCTAGGTCTAGTCAAGGCTATGGTTTTTTCAGTGGTCATGTATGGATGTGAGATATAAAGAAAGCTGAGCTTTTAAACTGTGGTGTTGGAGAAGACTCTTGAGAGTCCCTTGGACTGCAAGGAGATCCAACCAGTCTATCCTAAAGGAGATCAGTCCTGGGCGTTCATTGGAAGGAGTGATGTTGAAGCTGAAACTCCAGTATTTTTGCCACCTGATGTGGAGAGCTGACTCATTTGAAAAGACCCTGATGCTGGGAAGGGTTGAGGGCAGAAGGAGAAGGGGACAGCAGAGAATGAGGTGGTTAGATGGCATCACCGACTCAATGAACGTGGGTTTGGGTGGACTCAGGGAGTTGGTGATGGACAGGGAAGCCTGGTGTGGGGTCGCACACAGTCGGACACGACTGAGTGACTGAACTGAACTGAATGTGGCATTAGATTAAGTATGTAGATGAGTCAGGATAACAGAGTGGCTAAGAGCTTGAGCTTTTGAAGTTTCGGAAATCATTTTAAACTCCAGATCTGTATTTTTGGGCAAGTATCTTAATCTTCTGAGCCCAAGTTTCTTCATCTAACAAGTAGAGATAGTATTAATGTACTAGTTATCTATTTCCGTGTAATAAATTACCCCAAAGTTTAGCAGATGAAGACAGGAGATATTTATTATCTCTCACAGTTTTGAAAGCCATGAATCTAGGAGTGGTGTAGCTGCATGGTTCCCAGGCTCTCTCATGGGGTGTCGTTAATCTGTTGGCTGGAGCTGCCATCATCTAAGGACTTCAGCTGGGGCTGGAGGATCTGCTTTCCAAGCTCATTCACATGACTGTTGGCCAGATGCCTCAGTTCCTCACCACGAGAGCCTTACTGTTATGCTGCTCATGACATAGCAGTTCGCTTTTCCCAGAGTGGATCATCTGAGACACAGTGAGCACCCGAGATGGAAACCTATGGTGTCTTTTATAACCTAAAGTCAGAAGTGACGTGTCATCACTTCATTCAGTTAATAGCAAAGACCAATCCAGGAATAATATAGCAGGGGATTATAGAAAGGTATGAATACCAGCAGACAATTGCTAGGGGGCCATAGTGGAAGCTGCTTATCACAAATAGTATCTGCCTCATAAGGTTATTAGAGGTCAGTCAGTCAGTTCAGTTGCTCAGTCGTGTCCGACTCTTTGCAACCCCGTGAACCGCAGCACGCCAGGCTTCCCTGTCCATCACCAACTCCCGGAGTCTACCCAAACCCATGTCCATTGAATCAGTTATGCCATCCAACCATCTCATCCTCCATCATCCCCTTCTCCTCCTGCCCTCAATCTTTCCCAGCATCAGAGTCTTTTCAAATGAGTCAGCTCTTGTATATAAAGTAGTTAGCACTATGCTTGACACATGATACTGTTTTGGAGAAGGTAAAAATACCTTCTCAAATACATTTAATAGAACCAGAAGTTACCCACAGTTGCCTAAAAAAAAAAATAAGGTGCCCATAGAGGACTAGTTTGTCCCTCTTGTTTTAAGTATTTTGTTACATATGGTTATTGTAGAAGAATGAGTCCCGTGTATCATTATTTCTGCTACTGTCTAATCTCATGCCTTTCATGCTGATTTCTAATAGCTTTGTTTACAGAGGCTCATCTGTTCTTACCTTGCCTGTCCCCACTTCTGTACATTTTCAGAAAGTATCCTATTTGCAACTCATAGTCCTATACCACTGTTTCTAGTTCTGAGGCTCTCAGGTTGGGTTGAATAACAAAAAGATGCTAAATAAGGTTTGAAGAATTGTTTTAAGAACCCTAAAATGTGAACTAGTATTTTGAACAAACTCTGAGGACTCTGATATTTACTACCAATTATAACTTCATTTACTCAGAAAATGCACTGAATACCTGCATGTACCCATCACTGTATTGGTACTAAGTAAGGGTTTTGAGAGGCAGAGGTAATAGCTGTCTGCTCTCCAGGAAGTTTACAAACTCATGTAGGATAATGTGAGACATCAATTACAATATTGTTGATTAATGCAACAACACAGGCTGCTGTGGGAGCACAGAGGAGGAATAACCCACACATGAGGGCTCAGAGGAGGTTTCCCGGAAGAGCCGATGTGAAACTGAATATTAGAGGAATTAGCCAGACTATGAAGTGTGATAAACATGTTCCAGTTTGTTCATTTACTTATTCAGAAAGTATTTTTGATTGCTTGCTCTGCTCTAAGCATATTCTAGATGGTAGGAGCATAAAACCTGGTAATGCCTTATTCTTAGTGAATTTTTTCTCTAGTAGAGATAGTGTATGAGAAAGCAAAAACATGCAGTAGGTTATTGTGGTTATTGTAAAGCAGTCCAAATAAGATCGGGGGTACAGGTCAATTGTACAGGTCAATTGGGGAGGGCAATCAAAAAAGACATCATATGTGAGGAGCTTACTTGAAATGAGTTCTCAATGATGAATAGGCATTTGCTGTGTAGTAAGTGTAGGAGAAGCCTTCATGGCAGAATACATAATAAGACAAGGGGATAAAGTTGAAACGACAAAGAAACTTAAGGAGGGAAATGTAAGTACTTTGTTACTGACTTAGAGCTTAGGATGTAATGAAATTGGACCAGTAAGGAGAAACCAGGTAGATATAGATGACAACATTCAGTGGTTTTGGGATTTACTATAAGATAGTAGAGATTTATTTGTGTGAAAAATGGAAAATAATTCCAATCATGCTTTATATTTATTCCCATGGAAAAGTCATTTGTGAATTTCTGTCAATTCTGAATGTTTTATAATATCCACAGATCCATTAAGGATTATTCATAAATGAGTGAATGATCAAATTTGCCTTTTATTTGGCAAGAACATCTGAGGTGCAGTGTGACAGATAGATTGGAGAGAATTAAGGCTGGAGGCAAGGAGCCTCTAGCTGAGACAATTATAGTAAACTTGGTGAGCATTATTGAGCAGCAGGGAAGTATAAAAAGGGAGATTTGGTAGACATTTGAGAAGGAGAGTAGACAAGACTTAGTTTGGATATGAGAAATGTAAAAGAAGAGAAGGTCCAAGAAATCTCCAGGTTTCTGGCTAGAATGATTTGATAGTTGGTATCTCCATTCACTGAGGGAGAGAGGAGATATGGAGGAAGGAATTAGGAGGAAATAAGAATGAGTGGAATTTGAGATGCCTTTGGGTTTCATACAAGTGGAATAACTTACTAGACATGCAAGAACCAAAGCTGCTGCTGGCACTGGCAATTCAAGCAGACTGCTTTTTCAAAGCAATAGTATTCTAGAAAAATAAAATGAGGGATTTCAAATAATAATTAATTAAATTAAATTTGACTTGAATGGGATAATCCTTTGAGCATCTCTCTTATAAACGGATAACTAACATAATTACACTCAATGAGTGTAAATTTAGAAGTGACATGGCTAATGCACCATTGTTGTCATTGTCATGGAATCCTTGCCTGACCCCTTATCACTGAGTTGGATGCCGTCAGATATTCTCTCTGTGTCCTCTAATGTCACCTGCCTAATGCTGCTCTTAGCACACTGATTTGTCATCTCACTTGAGAGTGGCGACTTTATCTTGTCTGCTGTCATGGCTCTGTCATCTAGCAGAGAACGTAGCATAGTCAGTAAATAAAGGTTAAGTGATAGAGTGTTTTATGAGCAGAGATTATTATGCACTTTTAATGCTTTTGGGAGATGTTTGTTTATACACTTTCTGGGTTTCTACATATAATTTTTTTCTTTTATCACAGTCTATCTTATGTCTTTGTAATTAATTTTTTTCATTACACCCATGTGTCAGCCACGTATCATTTTATATAAAAATAAAATGTGATTATATTATATATTACTTTAAAGTATAGATTCTTTTTTTGGAATGTTCTTCATCTACCCCTCCTCCTCACATTTTTTCCTGTCCCACTTTATGCCTTATCTCAGGTACATGTTAAGATTCTGATATGTAACCTTTTAGTGTTTTTTTCCTTCTGCATATAATTATATGCACATACACAGAGTATATATGATAGGTACATATGGTATGTGTATATTTGTTTTCATTTTTCAATTTGAGATTATATCATGCATTTTGTTTTCACCCAGGAACCCCTGTGGAAATTACTCCAGGTCAACTAGTATTACTTAAATTCATTCTTTTTATGGACTGAATGAAACGTTTCAGTGTGGATTTCCAGTAATTTATTCAGTCATTGCTCTATTGATGAATGTTTACTTTATTACCATTTCTCCCCACTATAAACAATGCTAGAGTAAATATTCACTCACGTATAGCCTAACATTGGAGAAGGAAATGCCAACCCATTCCGGTATTCTTGCCTGGAGAATCCCATGGACAGAGGAGCCTGGCAGGCTACGGTCCATGAGATCACAGAGTCGGACGCAACTGAGCGACTAACAACAACAACAACATAGCCTAACATATTGCTGCATTTTATATTAAGGGAGTAGTTTCCCAGAAATAACAGGTCCAAGGGAAAATATATTTTAAATTTTAAAATAGATATGCCAAGTTGCTGTCTTAAAAGTTTTAACTAATTTATTTTTATCAGTAATATATTACAACCTTTCCCCTGTATCCCTTCCAGATATTATTTTTATTACCTTTTTTATTTTTGTCAATTAAAGTATAAACATATGACTGACTCCTGGTGAGTTTATATTTTATGATTATTTGGATTTGCTCTTCTGTGAATTACCTACTTAAGTTCTTGCCCTGTCAGGTTATGTTTTTCTTATAACTTTATGTAAAACTTACTGTGGCTCAGCTGGTAAAGAATCTGCCTGCAATGTGGGAGACCTGAGTTCGATCCTTGGGTTGGGAACAAAAGGAAAGGCTACCCACTCCAGTATTTTGATCTGGAGAATTCCATGAACTGTACAGTCCATGGGGTTGCAAAGAGTCAGACATGACTGAGGAACTTTCACTTATCTAAAAATACAGATTAATGTAAAAAAATAGAGTGGTTATTTACTATATCTAAGAAATTTTCAACAGACTACCTGTAAGTAGAACATATAATATCTGTGGGATCTTAAAATGTCATTTCATTTGAAACAATTTAGTTTATGTATAGAGCTTCAGGTCTATTTTTGTTGATTAAAATGAGATAGACCATCAGTTCAGTTCAGTCGCTCAGTCTGACTCTTTGCAACCCCATGAATCACAGCACGTCAGGCCCCCCTGTCCATCACCAACTCCCAGAGTTCACCCAGACTCACATCCATCGAGTCAGTGATGCCATCCAGCCATCTTATCCTTGGTCGTCCCCTTCTCCTCCTGCCCCCAATCCCTCCCAGCATCAGAGTCTTTTCCAAAGAGTCAGCTCTTCGCATGAGGTGGCCAAAGTACCAGAGCTTCAGCTTCAGCATCATTCCTTCCAAAGAAATCCCAGGGCCAATCTCCTTCAGAATGGATTGGTTGACCATACTGTGCTGTATTTAAAAGACGACCATTAATTAGGAAAAACAGAATTTTCTGAGAAATAATTTAGCAAGAATGTGAAATAAGGAACAGTGAGTAGGAGTTTAAAGATGAGGATTTTAGTTCCTGTACACCTCTTAACTAGAATTCTGATTTTTGAACAGTTGGTTAACTTTCCCGAGCCTTAGCTTTGTCAGTGAAAGACAGTTACAAAATTATCTGATCCTCTTACCTTACAGAATGATTGTGAGATTCAAATTAAATGAGATCATGTGTGTGAAAGTGCTTGGAGTTTAAAGTGCAATATAAGTGTACAGTGATGTTATTAGATAGGTGTTTGTTTCTGCTCATATTGTCTTCTCTTTACTGATTAGGTTGAGATGTCATTTGGATGAGGCAAAGAGGAGCTTGATTGTTTGGAGAAAAACGTCTACAGAGCAGAGCTAAGCAATGTCAGCATTTTCTAGTCAGGAAATTGCCCTTGGCTTTAAGATTAGGTTTTAGATAGAAAGTACTCTATTGACTTTTATTGACCAAAAAGGTATTCTGGAGATTGGAAGTTGGTATGTAAGAGTGAGTGTTGTTTAGGGGCTGCATAAACAACTTGCTGACTGGAACCCTAGAGTAATCCATAGATATGTTTGAACATAGGTACTTTTTGAATTTGCTATGAGCTTTGGTTTTAATTACAATGAAGGCTTGGTGACAGGCATTTTCTGTTGAAGTATTTCTATTTCTAATTTAGCAGGTGAGAAATATTGGTAAATTTAGCCAATTTTTCTTCCTTTAAGAAAGTTTGTTTTAACTTTTTGTTTACTTATTTGATAGCAGATGCTGTTTATGAAGATTTATGTGCTAGTCATGGTCCAATGAGTTTGGGAGAATTGGAGTTGCAGCCAGAGCCTCACGTTACTCTTCCCACAACACTTCTGACAGCACAAGAAAGTGATGTTAAATTATCAGAAGCCGCTGAAGACTTTCCTCAGGTACCCAATTAAGTACTTGTACTTTACTTAAATCAGAATGGTAACGATATTGCCTTAGCATGGTACACTATCAAGAGCACAGTCTCTGGAATCAGACAGCCTTAAATCATGCCTCCTTTTTTCTTTTTAACTGACTCAAACTTGGCTATAAATCTTAGCTTATCCAACTCCTAGCTGGGACCTTGAATACATACATAGCTTTTTTCTAAGCCTTAATTTCCTTGTCTTTAAATTAAAAATTAGAAATAATGTATATAAAAATGCCTGTTACCTAGGTAGATAGCTATATTCTATATTCCCATGCAATAACTAGCTTAGTAGTTTGTGCATAGTAGGTATTAAGTAAATATTTATTATATTAAAATATGTGAATTCTTGTGTACTGAAAAAATAGGATACTCTCCAAGATGTAAAAAAAAATGCTCATGTTAAATTAAATGCAATAGCATTTAATTACGATGCTATTACAATGTTTCTCATTGTGGATTAATTTATTCAATAAATAGTTATGGTATGGTATTATATAGCATTGCAGGGTGTTACAGATGAAAGCCAAAAATGTATCAGATAAAGATTATTTATGGAATACACTATTATGTAGGGTTTAATATTAATGACTTATGACCAAATAAAGATCAGGAAAAAACTAATAATGAATCAATATCTGTTAGTCACTTCTGTAATAAAATAAAAGTTGTTTGTGACCTTGGGCTAGGCAAAGATGGCACCAAAAACTTTATCCATGAAAGAAAAAAATTAATAAACTGGTCTTATCATAAATAAGAACTTTGCTTTAAGACACACTGTTAAAAGAATGAAAAGACAAGCTACAGATTGGGAGAAGATATTTGCAAATCACTTATCTGATAAAAAGCTTATATCTAGGATATATAGGGAACTCAGAATTCAATATTAAGAAAACAATCCAATTAAAAAATGGATGAAATCTTTGGATAGATACCTTACCCAAAGAAGTGAGCATGTAAAAAGATTTTCAACATCAAGTAATCATTAGGAAAATGCCAATTAAAACCACAATGAAATGCTACTACACATTAGAACATCTAAAATTAGAAAGGCTAACAAGCCAAATTTTGGCAAGTGTAAAGCACTTAAACTCATATGCTGCTGTGGGAATGTAATATGATTCAACTGCTTTGGAAAACAGTTTAGCAATTTCTTAAACAAGTAAAATGTACACCTACTATATGACCCAGACATTTCACTTCTAAGAATTTATTTACCCAAGAGAAACTAAAACATGTCTACACAAAGACTCACACATGAATGCTGATAACAGTTTTCCATCCCTGGGTCAGAAAGATCCCTCCAAGAAGGAAATGGCAGCCCACTCCAGTGTTCTTGCCTAGGAAATTCACAGACAGAGAAGCCTGACAGCTACCATCTAAGGTGTTACAAAAGAGTCGGACACGACTTAGTGACTAAACAACAGCAAAAACTTTACACACACAAATGTCCATAAGTTGCTAAATATACACGTTTTGGCATATCTATAAGATGGAATACTATTTAGCAAGAAGAAGCCATGGCATACGGTAACATAGATGATTTTCACAAGAGTTATGTTGATGGGAAAAAAGCCAGAACCCACACCCAAATAAGAGTGTGTATTTTATGATTCCATTTATAAAAAATTCTAGATGATGCAAGCTAATCTGTAGTTATAGGAAGGAATACAGAAGGTTATGAATAAACTTCTGAGACTGATGGATTTATTCATCATATTATCTTGATTGTGATGATCACTTCATGGGTATATACATATGTCAAAATTTAGCAAATGATACACTTGAAATATATGATGTTTAATGTCTATCAATTGTACCTCAATAAAGATATTTAAAAAATAAAAGAAAGATTGCTTTCCTTTATTTATTGGCCTGTTTTAAAATAAAACTGCAAACTATTACCATTAGAATGGCTTCAAAAAAATTCATTTCTTAGATTTCCTTTATTAAAGGAAAAATAGACTGGTGATAATAATAGCATAAACTTATTTCTAGTGCTTCTACTCAACTGGATGCTGTTCTATGTTTGTTACATATTTTATTCATTTAATCCGTACAACAACCTACTGAGGTAATCATTATTATCATCCCCATTTTATGAATGAGGAAATCGAAGTATTTGGGCATTAAGTAACTTACCCAGAGTCAAAGCTAGGTAATACCTTACCCAGATTTGAATACAAGCAATTTAGCTCCATAATCTGCTCTATAATCATGCGTGCTCACCTCTTTGTGATCGCTGGTCCACGGGATTTTCTGGGCAAGAATACTGGAATGCTCTTCCTTTCTCCAGGGGATCTTCCTGATCCAGGAATCAAACCTGCATCTCCTGAGTCTCTCCTGCATTGGTAGACAGGTTGTTTACCACTGAGTCACCTGGGAAGCCCCACAGTACTCTGTGGTTAAGGGAGGCAGTCAATAGGAAGGTTCGTAGGAAGGTTCTAGTTGAAGTGGCCCAAGATATAAACATCAAAATATTTCCTTCAGGGCAGATACCTACATAACAAAGGCTCTAAACTTAAAAGACCAGCAGTAAGGCTAGTTGTGACTATTGCAGCTTGAAACTGCTCATTCTTACCTGTAGATAAATAGGTACCTGCCAGAACTGGAGTGGTTACATTCGAGTCCAAGTGGATAGGTTTCAGACTCTTCTCTGCTTGTATTTTGATAAGAGTTAAGAGACATCTTAAGTTTCTGTCAAATTGTATCTGATAGCTGTTCCTAGAGACTCATTCATAACTAGACTCATAAAACAGGAAAGAAAGAATGGCTAAATTTGTCACAATTTATAATGTGTGATTGTGAAGGAATTTTACTACTGAAAATTTAAAATTTGATTAGATTGTAGTAAGGAAAAGAGATGATGAGGCTTATGGTAGAATATACATTTCTTGAGTGACAAAGGATAATAATACCTCCTCAACACTTGTGAGAATTAAATGATGCTATTATATATAAAAGCTTTTTGAAAATTGCAGTACATTATGCAGATTTTCATTTTATGCAAAAATAGTTATATGGAAGTACTTACAGCCAAATTAAGTTTTTATCCTGTCTAAATCCATCATGTATGTATCTAGAATAGTTGATTTATAAGTAGCTCTGAATTCTCTAGTAAGAAATAGAAGCTATTTGCATATTTGAAATCTGTATATTATCCAAATCTTCTGAAAGATTTTATTTGTAATCTCTTTTCTTTTGTAATATGTACTCCGTTACCCATCTGATACTTAGAAAGCATGTATAATATTCAAATTTTATATAATAAACACGTAAATAATTGCTCAGATCTTTTAAAAGTAACTTAAAACATGATATTATGACTTCATGTCTTTAATTCTTTAGTACCAACAAAAGCAAGACCAAGATGTTAAGCAAGTTGAACACAAGCCAGTTCAAAGTCGTTTAATACGTGTAAGAAATAAATCTGATACTTCACTTTCACAGCAGCAAGGTAAGACTAGTTTTCTTGTAATCGTAGTTTGATACTTGTGATACTGAACAAATACATAATGAGAATTCTTTACTTTTATATGGCTTATTATCTCTAGGGTTTTGTTTTTATTTTTTCACATTTAGTCCATTGGGATTAAGACTCTAATCCTGTATTTGAGTAATATGTTAGTTCTTTTTATCAGTAAATGCTATTTCTAATAGATTTTAAAAACTCTTAGGTAGTATTTTTCTTTTAATCTTATTTTTTGGTTCTTGTACAATTGAATGTCAGTATCTTTTTATCTATGTACATGTCTGTAGCATAGTTGTCTGTTTTAAATTATGATAAAGGCAGCAGTTATAGATATTCAGGAGCTTTTTAAAGGCTGTTTATATTGTGTGGTGATTTGATTAACAGGTACAACTTATAAAACAAAGGATTCTCATGTTAAATGCTGTCATATGAATGAACTTTTCTGTATTGTTTGATTAACAAAATGATGTGGCTGAATGATTCTAAACTCAGTATCACAGCATTTTGATGTTGTCTTTATGTTTCTACAAGGTTGCTTTGTTTGCCTTCTTGCTTCTTAGTCATTTAAATTTTATATAACCTAAATTCTGAAGTTTGGCAGTAGAAATTAAGATTTTTTTGTTTAAAAATTCTTCTATCTGCAGAAGTGTTAGGAGTATTTTGAGCAGTAGAATTTTTTTTTTTTTTTTTTTTGCTTTCGTATTTGTGTTTTTTTTAGCTCGTGTATTGAATGCCAGTCTAATTGCAAAGGTAAGTAGGCATTTGGCATTTTGAGGAAGACCTAAATGAGAAAGAGCTTAAGATTATATTATTTATGTTTTTACTTTTCTGTTTGTTTTCTCTTCCTTTCTTGCTCCAGCTTTTCAGAACTTTGCCCTCCTGACCACTTTTTTAAACTTAACAGTGGTACAATAATGTTAATTATTATGTTGATATTATATTTTAGAACCCTATGGAAATTTGCCTGTAAAACTTTCCTCATTGTATTAAACATGACCATGTAAATACGAGCAAAGTAATATGTCTAAGATAGTATCAGAACTGCCTGATGTCCTACTGAATTCTGTTACCACTCATGGCCAATGACTGTATATTTAATTTAGTTTTCTAAAAATATATATAATTTCTTAAATGTATAAATGAATTTTATCTCCTCGGGGAAGGTTGTAGTAAAACGATCATTTTTCTCAGCTGATAAGGAAAATATATTTGGGAATATTTTAATGGTAAATCTCTTTAGAAAAGTGACATTGTTTTCAGTTTCATGTATATGAATGGCCACAAGATGGCAATATTTAAATTTTTGTTGACATTAAATAATGTCCAATTAACATTTAATGTCAAAAATAATAAAATAGAAGCCAATGTGTTAGCTAGTGATGCAGTTTTATTTAGAAAGAATTTAGAATAATTGGATTTAATATGTGTAAAAATTATTTTCATTTAACTTTTCATCTAATACAAATAATCTGCCTGCAATGCAGGAGACCCAGTTTGATTCCTGGGTCGGGAAGATTCCCTGGAGAAGAGGTAGGCCACCTACTCCAGTATTCATGGGCGTCAGATGGTAAGGAATCCACCTGCAATGCAGGAGAGCTGGGTTCCATCCCTGTGTTGGGAAGATCCCCCATGAGGAGGACATGGCAACCCACTCCAGTATTCTTGCCTGGAGAACTCCCGTGGACAGAGCAGCCTGGTAGGCTCAGTCCATAGGCCACAAAGAGTCAGACGCGATTGAGTGACTAAGCAACAGTTACAGTATAATACAGAAGTTAGGGGATCAGGCCTATGTCAGCTTTAACCAAGACAAATAAATACCCAGTGGGCTATAGATAGAGCATTTCAAATAGGACCTGAGTGTTTCACTCTGTAATTGATATATATCTCCCTACTAAATACTTTTTGAATGAATATGATTCCTTTGGCAATAGTCAGTTACGACTTTTTTCTCCCATAAATTTTGTGGGTCTTTTTCCTCTGATAAAACTCTGATACGTTGCCAAATGTTTCAGAGACTAGGAAAGTCAGAGTGCCAAAATAATCCTCTAGGGCTTTCAGGACTTTGACCTTGAAGGAATTTAATCCTATCTTTCATACGCAAAGGGCCTTGAAGATAATGAAGGAAATTCACCTTATCACAAGGGAATCAAAACCACATCTTTTCTGGAAGATAAATTCTTCTACGAATACTTGAACCCAAAATTACAGCTGTTTGAGGAAGAAGTATCATGTATTTCACTTTGAAATGTATAGTAGTTTTGTGTGTGTGTGTGTGTCAAGAAACCAAGCCATTTACCAGCAATAGTGGTAGTTTTTCAGTGATCATCCATTAAAAATTGACTGAAGATAATGGTAGAACATAGATTCTAGCACTAAGCTTTTGGGAAATCTGTAAAGACAGGCTTTCTCTTCTCCCTTGGATTATTACTTTCAGATTTTAACACAAAAGATAAAAATTGAATTGAGTTCCGAAAGATGGTATCTTTGGAATCTAAGAGTAAAACTCTTGGCTTTGAATTCATTGAATGTATTTTCGATCACATGATACCACTTATCTGATTCTAAGCCCTGATTAATTATCTTACAGTTTTATAGTGAAAGCAACTTTTTAATAATTTAACAACTCATTTTTCCCCCTTTCACTGTGCAACTTAGCTTTCTTCAGTACAAATGAAGTATTTGTATTTAAATTCATGTATTTGTTATGAACCCAGGAACAATTAAATTCTATTGTGATGTATTAAAATAGTTCACTTTAAAAAATATTTTTCTTTAGTTTTTCTCTTAAAATTTTAAGAACTTCATAGTAAATAATAAATTAGAAAGTCAAACATGCTTTACTAGAGTCAATGGGAAAAATTAGAATATATGTTTTGTGGTTAAATAGTTGTCAAAGGTGTTTAAAATTACAGCATTCTTCAGTTTTCTTATTTATAGATGATATATGTTGCTCAGAAAATATGAATCAAAGTGCTAAAAGTAATTAATATAATTGCAATAATTTATCAAAATCTGGTTACTTTTTTGTGGGAAATCACAGATAGTTTTTTTTTTTTTTTTTTTTTAACATTATGTATTGAATTGGGCTTCCCTCATGGTAAAGAATCTGCCTGCAGTGCAGGAGACTTGGATTGCATCCCTGGGTCAGGAAGATCCCTTGGAAAAGGGAATGGCAACCCACTCCAGTATTCTTGCCTGGAGAATTCCAGGGGCAGAGGAGCCTGGCAAACTACGTACCAGGGGGTCACAAAGAGTTGACTCAATGGATATGAGTTTGAGCAAACTCCAGGAGATAGTGAAGGACAGGGAAGCTTGGCATGCTGTAGCCAATGGGGTCGCAAAGAATCAGACATGACTTGGTGACTGAGCAACACCAAAAAATGTCTTGAATTTAATTCCTTTACATCTTAGCACCTTTTATACCTCATTACAGTGATTGTAACTTCAGGTATGTGAGAATTAGGAAATTCAAAGCTTATATATATTTGGAAGCTATTTCTAACCACAAGTGCAAATGAAAAATTTTGCCTTTGTATTTGAAATATAGTTAAGTTACAATAGATCTCAGACTTACAATTGGTTTTAGTAATTTTAAAATCACGGTTAAAAGTTTGTATAATTGATTTTTTTCTCATAAGGTATGACAGTAATTTAAAAACCACGTGTGAAAAAATAAAATAAAATAAAAACCATGTGTGTAGATCTCTGATAGGGTTCCCGGAAGAAGGGGCACAGACTAACAAATCTGCCCCAAATCCATGTAACCAAATGTTTAACAAGCATAATCTGAGTAAATGTGTTTTTTACAAACCCATGCTATTACTGATTAATAAAATAGAAATTCACTTTAAAATATTGCTCAATGTGGGGTTTCTGTTTCCCCCTAGGAGGAGGAAGGTGGAGAGTGTCACTTCTAACTATAATAAAACATCAGATAAACCATAAAATCATAGCATTTCTTGAACCAATCAGATAGCTTATAATGTAGAGCAGGTAGCTTAAAGTCCACAGAAAGGCAGACTTCTCCAGAGAGATGGGACACAAGAACTGTGTCACCAGAGACCGTGCCACAGTATGTCACAGGCACCATACAAGCAGATAAAGATGTGTTTGACTGAGCTTTTCTTTAATGAATTAGTGAAGGCCAAGCATAGAGCCATTGGTAGCTACTGATACAAAAGTAGTTCACTTCTACTTGGACTCTCTTCTCCACAGACCTCTGGAAAAAGAATGGGAGCTAGGACAGGAGACTGGAGAGATTCTCATTCACTGATATAGTCTTGGAAGAGTAGCTCCCACTGCCAGAAAAATGGGAGAACTCATTCCAGCATAATAACCCTGATACCAAAACCAGGCAGACTTTACTGGAAAAGAAGATTATAAACCAGTATCCCCTCATGACCATAGACAAAAAATTCCTCTACAGAATACTGCCAAATTGAACTGACACTTTTCATTATTCAGCATTCAGCTGCATTTTCCCAAGTCCTTGCTGAACCTGCAGTTGAAAATGGCCTCAGTTTGGTTCAATGCAGTCGCTCAGCCATGTCCGACTCTTTGAGACCCCATGGACTGCAGCACGCCAGGCTTTCCTGTCCTTCACCGTCTCCCGGAGCTTGCTCTAACTCATGTCCAGTGAGTCGGTGATGCCATCCAAAAATGTCTTATTCATCCTTAACTCCACCCTCCAGATCTTTGGTGCCCTGAACGTAATCTTTTTTTTTTTTTTAATTGTATGTAATTATTGTTGACTGTGCTGGGTCTTTGTTGCTGGTCAGGTTTTTCTGTAGTTGCGGCGAGCGGGGGCTACTCTCTAGTTGCAAGTGCGTGGGCTTCTCACCGTGGTGGCTTCTCTTGTTGTGGAGCACAGGCTTTAGGGCATGCAGGCTTCAGTAGCTGCAGCTCCCGGGCTCTAGAGCACAGGCTCAGTAATGTGGTGCACGTGCTTAGTTGCTTGGTGGCATGTGGGATTTTCCTGGATCAGGGACCAAACCCATGTCTCCTATCTTGGCAGGAGGTGTCTTCACCACTGAAGCACTAGGGAAGCCCTGAACATAATCTTAGCAATAGTTTCCATTTACTGCAGCTTTATTAGGCACTTTAGGTTGTCTCATTTATTCCTCGTAATGCCATACCACGCAGTTAGTAATTATTCCCATTTATATGAGAAATGGTAAGGTTCATGAAGGTTAACTAACTTTCCCAAAGCACACAGTTTAGAAAGCGAAGGTCTAGAACTCAAGCCCATATCTACTGGAGGGAAAAATTGATGTTCTTTTCCTTGATTTATACCATCTTATTGAGTGAACACTTAATAAATATTTATTGTACGACTTAATAGTTTATGGCAAAAGCTGCCTTTACCAACTCTGTGTTCTCCAGACTGATTAAAGTTTCAGAGAAAGTGATATATAGGATAGTTTTGTAGTTTATTTGTTAAGATAGGCTTTTCTATTTATTTAATAGACCTTGTTTCCCAGCATAGTGCTGTGCCTAAATACAGTCAGTGATCAGTGTGTTGATTGAATTGAATTTGATGATTCAGTCCATTTTGCTTTTGACCTCAAACAACATTTAATTCTGTTACTTAGTAAAAAGATAGAAGGAAGAAGAGAAGGAAAGAGAAGAAAGAAGAAGAAGAAAATGAGAATAGCTCCTTATAATCATTTTTCAGTTGATACTTTTGAATGTAGACATGGTATAAACGGCCATCATACAATAACCTTAAGTCATTTTTACCTTTCTAAAAGATTTTGTGATTTCTTTTATGTACTAAAATTTTTTGTTCTTTGAGGATGTATTAGTTAAGCAAGGGGAACAGGCAACCAAGAATATGCCCAAAGTAGAGAAAGTTAAATTGGATTACATGTTAGTCAGTGGGCAGTATTTTTGAACTCTAAATGAAATAGAAACAGTGTATTCCTTCACTCATTCTTTATTTTTAAAATTGAGATAATTATAAAATTTTACCTTTTGTAAGGTACAGTTCAGTCATTTTTAATATATTTTAAAAGTTATAGAAATTCCAGAAAATGTTCTTTGCACTAAAAGAAATCCCATGCCCAGTAGTGTTCATTCTCTACCCACCCCTCCCCCCAGTTCCTGGCAACTACTAGTTTACTTTCTATCTCTATGGGTTTACCTATTCACATTTTATATAAATGGAATCTTACAGTATGTCAGTTTTGTGTCTATCCTCTTTAACATGTTTTCAAGGTTCATTCATGTTGTAGAGGATGTCATTACTTCATTCCTCTTTATAGTTCAATAATGTTTCATTGTATATTCAGTCTTAGATTATTATTTTTAGCATCCTTTTTGTGTAAAAGACTGTGAAGGTGCTTTGGAGTTAGAGAAAGAAATAAGACGAAGCATCTTCTCTCAGAGGATAAGAAAAAGAAAAAGGAGTTGTTTGAGAAAAATAAATTCTTTAAAACACTGCATTTCAGAAGTAATTTGTTGGAATGCTATTAAATATAAAAAGACAAACATCTTTTTGTAATCATACTGTCAAATTGTCACTTTTTTCTTACAGTGCTGAAAAAATAAACATGGCAGCAAGTGTGTTCAGTCAATTTGCTGATTGTCTCTATGTATATACATTTCTTACATTTTATGTGAGAATGTCTGGATGGAGGTGGGGACGTAAGCCGTGTGAGAGAAGACACTCTTCCGGCACGTTAATGGATTTTTAGCATAGATGAGTATTTCCACTGTTCCTACCAGACAGAATTTACATCTTTTATTTAAAAATAGAAATATGTGTGTGTATATATGTTATATGTGTGTGTGTGTGTGTGTGTGTGTGTGTGTGTGTAATCTGAGAGAGAAATGTACATAACTAAGGCTAAGAAGATTGATAGAAAAAATCTATTGGAAAAGACACTGAAAATTATTCAAGGATTTCCATAACATTTTCACTTGTTGTTTTTAAAGTAATTTCACTTTCTATGTCAAAATATTTTAATTATGGAAATTGTTTACTTTTCTTATTGTTATAGAATTAATGATACATTGTGTCTGAAGCACATAGATTTTTCTCAAGTCTTTGATAGTAAACCTGTCTCACCAAAAACATATACTAGGCTTGTTTTGAAGACTTGTCAGTATTCCAGAAACCGGTGCAACTCTTTCATTGTTCTTAGCCAGATTTCCTAAAACCTGACTTTAAAGTTTTTATGCTGTTGTTTATAGAAATCAAATTGATATAAAACATAATTTAAATTATTAATTAAACTTAGTAGCCTTTTTATTTAGCAGCCATTAAATAAAATTTAACCTTCCAAAATAACCACAGAGATAAGTGTAGATTTGATAATATCCTTGTATTTTAATATCAGTGAGACGCTGAACTAGGAGTAGGAAAATGGCATGCAGCCAGATGAATAACTTTTGGTTTTGTTGAACTGGGAATGATCCCTCTGCTACCAAGAATCAAAGGTTATAATTCTGATCAGTGATAGCATCTGATCTTCTTACTCCAGATGTAGTAGTATTTCTATTATACTACACTGCCCTATTCCAAGTAACACTAACTACATTGACAAGTTAGTGTATTACAGATGATTTTCTTCCAATCAACAGAATAATCATTCAGATTTTTTATGATTTTAGTTTTATATAAATAAAATACAAATTAGACTATTTCAGTCAGTGGATGGAAATAGTCTAATATTCTACTGACCCAGTGATAGTGCTCAGTTGTGCCCGACTCTTTGCGACCCCATGGACTATGCAGTCCATGGGATTCTCCAGGCCAGAATACTGGAGTGGGTAGCCTTACCCTTCTCCAGGGGATCTTCCCAACCCAGGGATCGAATCCAGGTCTCCCACATTGCAGGCGGATTCTTTACCAATTGAACCACAAGAGAATCCCTCTACTAAGCCAGCTGTACCCTAAATAAAAGAGACACTGGATTATTTCAATTTAGAACGAATTAGCACAGAGAAGTAATAGTTTAATACTTACAGGATGTACCATCACTCAATAGTTTTAGTCTTTAATACAATGTCTTTCAAATTTTGACTTAATCTCCTGCATTTCTAATTTAAAATGTAGATTCCCAGTTTAACCCTGAGACTGAGTCTAAGCCTGGCAATCTGAATGCTAAACTAGCACCCCTGGTCGTGCTGATGAGGAAAGAGGGCCACCCTTTGTGAAATACTGCCTAATGACTCTAGATGTTCATGCTGATGTCTGTTCTACTGTAGAATTAGAAGCACTACCGCCTAGAGCTTATACTCTGGACTCAGACTTCCTGAGTTCAATTCTAACTCTGCTGGCTATTCACTGGCTTTGGGCAAGATACTTAACCTTTCTGTGCTTTTCTCATCTATAATATAGTATCTATTCTAAAAGGTTGATAGCTTGGTTGAAGACATGCAGTGCATGTAGAACAAGACTTACACATATTAAAAGCTATGAAAATATTAGTTATCATTGGCATGACTGTCTCCAGAACGCCTCTTCTTTTTGAATACTTATGTTGTAATCAGCTCTTCTTTAACACATAGCTATTGAATCTGCATTGGTCCTGATCTTTAAGGACATTGGTGAGAAAATACTAGAGATGGTACAAGTTCTATATAGTGTTAATGAGATAAATTGACTTACAACAATTTTTTTTATTCTTCAGTGATTGTATTTAAGATAAATTTTTTTTTTTACTAAACTTAGGATTGTTTTACAAAATTTTTTTATTGATCTGCATATCGGACAACTAAATATAGTGAAGCTTATTAACCAGGGTGATTTCCAATTGATTATCTTATCTATTGACAAATGAGTGTTGTAGTGAATTGCACTGTCAGCAATTCTCTTGTTTTAAATCTGAGAGAAACTGATAATGCAGGAGCTTAGTAATCATTTATGAGCTGTGGCATCCTGATTAAAAGTAAGGGTTAAAATTAGGAGCTGTGTTGGGCACACATAAAAATATTAAAATGGTTAACTTTCATGGCAAAAAACCCTGTGACTCAAATGGCAAAAGGCACTATAATTTCATCGTCCATCCTGGAAACCTTCCTCATATATTCTGGAGAAACATTTTTCTCCTTTTTATTGTACTTACATATTTTATTTTATTAAATTAAAACTTTAATGTTTCTTATCCATAGTACTTTTGCTTTTTACCACTTTTACCACTATTATTATTGATGTTATATAGAATAAAGTTCTATCTATGTAACATGCCCTCCGTTTTTGCCTTTGGGCTCAGCCTTTTCACTATGCCTATTCTAAAGAAAGATCTGACATCATCCAGGTATGCTTAATACTACTAGCTTTATTACAGAGTCATGAAAAAAAATTTTTTAAGTGGGAAAACTCTCCCAAGATTGTTCTTTGCTATGAAAAACAACATTGGTGAAGTAAAGGCCAAATTTTTAACTGCGTAATTCAGACGTAAACATGTAATGCAGGCCTATGGCAGAGTTCAAAGTTGTGTTCTTCCAAAGCAAACCTGTACTGATTTAGAAGCACAAATGAGATCATAGATACTGTTTGGAGATGGGAGTGACAGATTAAAATTTAGGCGCTTAGGACTGTGAAGTTTTCTAGGCAAGTCTTACTGATTTTGAACAGTGTTTATGAAGAAGAATTTTAAGGGAATTATCTTTAAACAGAGTTCTCATTGCTGGTCTAGAGGGAGTTCAGCTTACTGCCTCTCTCATTTCACTTTCTGACATAAAGTCAACTCCATTAAGGAATAGAAGGGATGACTTTTGGACTTCTGTGATATCGTTCGGGAGCAACTGAGTACTAATCAGCTAGAACTAAGTTTTCTGAGATGGCTTTTTATTGCCTTTCATCTTCTCTAGATTTTCTTTTCTCCCTAGAAACTTCAGTTTGTGGGAGAAATTGCTGGGGAATAATCAGTGATCCTTGGAGTATAGGGAGAGTTGTCTTATTCAGTATCGAGCTTATCTTTCTTCCCCTAACTAACCTGGCCGGGTTGGGTAATGGAACAGGAGGCAGATGTTGTGAGGCAGTTAGTGTATCAGTTGGTGAAGCCACTTCAGTCATGTATTCTTCCTCCCACCTGTACTGCAGCCTCCACTTACTCAGTCTGGTTTCTCTTGACTGGCTATTCCTCAGGCCCTATATTTTGCCTGATCTATATGGTTAACTCATGTAAATGCTGTCTTATAACCATTCAAGACCTCTGTGTCTCTTTGATCTGTGTTAATCCCCATTATCTGATTTTTGTTCCTGGTCATGAAATTCTAATGGTGTTGATGCAATTTGTAAAATTATAACCTGTTAGCAAACTGTGCCGGAGAAGGCAATGGCACCCCAATCCAGTACTCTTGCCGGGCAAATCCCATGGGCGGAGGAGCCTGGTAGGCTGCAGTCCATGGGGTCGCTAAGAGTCGAACACGACTGAGCAACTTCACTTTCACTTTTCACTTTCATGCATTGGAGAAGGAAATGGCAACCCACTCCAGTGTTCTTGCCTGGAGAATCCCAGGGACGGGGGAGCCTGGTGGGCTGCTGTCTATGGGGTCGCACAGAGTTGGACATGACTGAAGCGACTTAGCAGCAGCAGCAGCAAACTGTGCTGTGGGGCTTGAATGGAAGTTTGGCTATTCCCCAGTAATAACATTTATTAATTTCATATGGATTTTGGCTCCAAAATAACTTCTATTCTAGCCCTTCTCCCCAAACCCTTAATCCCAATGTTATCCCCTCAGTTCTTTTTTAATATATGCTTTTGCTTTTCCAACTTCNACTGTGCTGTGGGGCTTGAATGGAAGTTTGGCTATTCCCCAGTAATAACATTTATTAATTTCATATGGATTTTGGCTCCAAAATAACTTCTATTCTAGCCCTTCTCCCCAAACCCTTAATCCCAATGTTATCCCCTCAGTTCTTTTTTAATATATGCTTTTGCTTTTCCAACTTCTACTCTTTCAAATGTATTTCCAAAATTCTACTTTCATTTATAGCTACTCTAGCTCCGACTTCTCACAACTCTACGTTAATCTTTTCATTTTTTCCCCTTTTGGGTTCAAGAAAGAATAGTGCTTTTTACCTCCTTGAAGGTAACTCTTCCACCTGCAACTTTGATTCCCATCTCATTTCTACTCTTGACAAAGGGAGATGGAGAAAGATACAATCCTGAGAGATGAAAAGGGTAAATGTAGAGAAAGAAAGGGAAGGAATAGGAAGAAGGGAAGAGGTCTCACTTTGAGAGAGTAGAGGGGAAAGAAAGGGTAGGAGGGGAAGGAGCAGGGGGGCAAGGGAATGAATGTGGAATAAGAAGAGTCATTCCTTCTTATGTACAAAATGAAGATGGGCTCAATGATTCTTCAGGTCAGTTGTAGCCACAAATACTTCATAATTCTATTTCTTCTCAACCCTCATCCTACTCTGCTTACCAGTGTCTCCTACATTTCCCTTCACATGCCTTTCTCAGTGTCTGCACTTGGAACTGTTCCCTCCTCTGCCCTCTTTCACCACCTTTTCATCCTGGAAACAAACAGCTTTGGTCTACTCTGTGTCCCTGAAGGGCCTGTGCTATTTGGTATATATTTCACTTTTAGCCCGGGCATCATACCTTGTAGTATTATTTCCTTATGGCCTTTCTCTTTCTCTGGAAAGTAAATTTCTTAGAGACAGTGGCCTTGTTTCATTCATCCCTGCACCACCTGCTCTCTAGCACAGCACCATAAAATGGTAGTTTTCCATTAAGTGTTTGTTGGATCAAATGTATGAGATAGTCCTATTCTCCCATCTAGTTCAGGGGCCTTGTTAACAGTTTTCTTTCTTTTTCTATTCATTCTTAAGTAGTTGCTATGGGCCAGGTATTGTTCCAAACCTTGGAGAGAGTATGGTAAACGTATAAGGTGAAATCCTTGCTTTCACAGAGCTTACATCCTTGTATACATAATGGAAAAAAGCAAATTAATTTACAGCAATTTCAGATGATGTTAAGTGCTGTGAAAAACATAAAGGGTTTAGAAGTCCTAGGAGTCAACAGGCAAGTGGGGAGTGACTAGTACTGTTGGAAAGCCAGCATGTTGCAAGCATCCTAGTAAAGATTAGATGGGGCAGAGGTCATCAATGAATGCTAAATGTACAGGAAATTTTAATGAGGGGCAGGATATTTGCATGGTCTTAAAGTGTCTCATCAGAGAAAGGGAAACATAGGATAGTGCCCTGATGGGATGATCAAAATTAGTGCAACTACAGAGGGGCAGATGAGTACTGTGTACCTCCAGTTGGGATTGCTGAGACCAACATTATGGCAGAAAGTTAAGAGGAACTAAAAAACCTCTTGATGAAAGTGAAAGAGGAGAGTGAAAAAGTTGNCAGAGAGGTTAAACAACCTCACTACTCTTGATTGTCTCAGTGTTCACAAAAGTTAAAAACTGGTTTACTACTAAAGTTATTAGTGTTCTAATAAAGCTAGCCAAAAATTTTTTTCAGCAGCTTGGTGTCAAGCTGAGTTTTCTACTTTCTGTAGTTGATTTTTTAAATCATAATATTCCTCAACTTTAATATTATCCTGAGAAGTTTCTCAGTTGGTCTTCTATATTCATTTTGCTCCCCTGTTTTATCCACCCAGAGCAAGAGTCACTGTTTAAAATATTAATCAAATTACTTGACTCCTTGCTTAGACCCCTCCAAAGACTTCTTTTTGCACAAGCCTAGAGTCCAGACTCTACATCATATCCTAAAAAGTTCTGCCTGATCTGGCCCTTGTTCTTGGAAATCATTTCAAGATCTGTTTATCAGATAAAAGTAGTTAATGCAATTGCTTGTTTTTTTCATACATATATGTATGTGTGGATATATATATACACCCATAAAAGTAAAAATGGGCAATGTCTGAAGAAATTTATATCAGTATACCTAATAATAAAAATGACACCAACTCCTTTTTCTTCATGGGTTAATCCAAGATCTAAGAAATACATTTACTAATAAATCCCAGACAAACTACCTTTGTTAATCATTTTATTAGAGTTGATTCCATGTGTTTAAAATAACTTTTAGCAGAATTGATACATTTATTCTTAATTCCTTTTGTATAAGACCGATATTTTCATATTTTCCTTTCCTTCTTATTACATGGGAATTCAGCTTATAAGCACAATCTGAGTTTTGGATTTGATGATTAAATTTAGTCAAAACCATCGTTCAGTACCATTGCCAGTAATTTAGACTGTAAAACAATGTGTGTGAATGTGTGTGCATGAACAGCAGAGTGGAGGGGCCAGGGCAGGGGGATGCCCGTGGCTGGAAATGCTGATGACTGCATTTAGTCTACACATCAGACTGTCACTCCACTTCTGTTTCTCTGGTTTCCTTCAGAAATGCCTTGCAAAGGAGGAAAGATCTAATGCAACAGGAAAGATGTCATTAAATGTTTGGCCTCAGTTTTTAGGGGGGGGAAGCATAAAAAAAAATAATCAGGATAGTACACCAAATGCAAATTGGGCAACCTGGGTTGTGTCTCAGGTATCACAGTAATTTTCACCATTCCACAGATTCATGTCTTCTAAGAAACCATTTTTTATTATAAAGATATAAAATAGATTTACTGTTTTATACTATTTTATATATATTTTATATTATAAAACATGTTCAAATAATTACTTGAAAATGGGCTACTTGTTTATCACCTAAGAATAGTGATTACACATATAAGGCTTTCTTGGATGTGTTATTAAATTAGTAGCAAATGCAGAGGCCCAAGTTGTGCTGGAATTTCTAATAGAAAATAAGCAATTACTTATGAATTATTTTAAGCTAGAATGCTATTTACTATCTTTCAGAATAGCAGAACAGATGACTATTGTGGAATCTGTACCTATAGAGTCTTAAAGTGAAATGTTATTGCCGAAAGTTATCCAATTGTTCCTCTTTATTATATTGTCAACTTAAGATGGACAGGTACCAGGAAAAGAAAAAAGAACAGGTACTTGTTACTGTGATGACACTCACGCAGTTTAAGTCTGTAGAGAACTCTGGCACTTGTTTGCTGTGAATATAATTACAATCATACTGTCCCATCTAATAAAGTCAGAAAAAATCATTTAGGTAGAAATGTAGTTCCAGAAGCCTGTGATTATTGCCTTCATGTTTTTCTTCCTACATTAAAACAAATCAGACTGAGGAAGTCATGGAAATATTATGTTGGATATTTTCTGATTGCTGTGTCAGCATAATCAATCATTTTCTAAATTTACCAATTTCTTGAAATAGCTTAACCTATGTTCATAGCACTTTACAGGAAGCAGCACAAAATTAGTTTCTATGTCCTCATATATTTCTCTCAGTGTCACAAAAGTATTTATTGTATAAATGAAATATTTGTCTTTGACAGAAAGGCCTGTACACCAAACTGCAATTAATGAATATAAGAATTAGAAAGCAAAACTTTGTTTAGTCTGAGGAAAAACAATTCTTTAAACTGTAACCACATGACTGTTTCTTGTTTGCATCAACTCTGGGTGACTGTTATTGTCTTCTGTGAATTCTCTGGGGCAGGGGCCTGACTTTGTTGAATGAACCAATTGTTTTCCTTTGTGTTGCCCATCTAGTAAGTTCCCATCTGGTTTGTATCAGACTGTTTTCACAGCCAACAACTGCTGTCTTCTCTATATCCTGACACTTCAGGGCCCCACGCTATCAAAGCACTGCTGCCATGGCCTTGCTGGCAGGGCCCATACAGCTGCGCCTCACAGCTTGGAACTATTACCCAGAGTAATGGTAACATCGAACTTGGACCGGCCCTTTTATTCCCATTGGTGTCGTGTGTACAGTGAGCAGAAATCCCCCTTGCCTCCCTTCGCCCTAACCCTGAAACTTACTAGTCAACAGAAAATCTTTAGAGCTCTAACTTTAGGATATAAAATGGTGTTGTTCATATTTTCTAGTGGCTTCCTGTATTTGAAAGCTCATTTTTCATTCTTTTACTCTCTTTTTCAAGTTACCAGGTCTGGCCTTGGGGAAGTGAACTGGTCACTGTGTCACATTTAATTTTTGTTTCCAAATTTAGTTAAGCGTGACTAGATATGGCAAAATCTACTGTAAAGACTATACAAATAATACACTGTATTTTTAGTGATAGTCACAGGCCATAGTTTGAGAGAAGTTTTCATTAGAAAGAATTTCCATCTCAGAAAATGAATTTTCTGTGTGTAAATTCTAAAAACACTCAGATTCAAACTGCTAAGTAAATATTAGGGACCTACTTTGCTTTCAGCTTTGTTATCAAATGTTGTTTATAAGGATGTGATAATAGTGACCTTCTAAACAATCTATGGCCTTGCGTGATTAAAGTTATAGGAGTTAGTATTGATTAAGAGTTATAGTTGAGTTTAAATGTCATTATGATGTCATTGCTTTATAGATGTAAGCTGAAAGAGCAAACATTTTTTTGTAGTCAAAATAAGGAAATAAGTGGCTTTTATAAAATGTATTAATATTTTAGAAACGCTTTCAAGATTAGTTAAAATGAGATTAGTTTGAGCCTTCAGTTGAATTGAATGGCTCATTGTTGCAGCATCAGGTATCCTAGGTAGTAGGTCAAACTAGACTTGTGAGAGTCAATCGGAGAACAACAGTGACAGCAAGCAGAATTTACCTACTTAAACCTTCTGCTTCTGAATGAAATGGCACTCCACTTCAGGATTCTTGCCTGGAGAATTCCATGGACAAAGGAGCTTGGTGGGCTACAATCCGTGGGGTTGCAGAGTCAGATACTAGTAAGCGACTTTGGCTTTTTTTCACTTTCTCAGTAATTTCAGCTCACAGTTGTTTCAAGATTTTCAGAAAAGAAATAGGAATTTGTCTTGAGTAGTCAGCAGTGTGGCCACTGCTGATGCTAACTTGATGTGAAGGGCTGCCTGGCACAGTCAGTTACGTGGCATTTTCATTCATTGGAAAACAATCTAAAACAACAAGATGAAACTAACCTTATAGCAGAAAGTGAAGAGGAACTAAAGAGCCTCTTGATGAAAGTAAAAGAGGAGAGTGAAAAAGTTGGCTTAAAGCTCAACATTTAGAAAACTAAGATCATGGCATCTGGTCCCATCACTTCATGGGAAATAGATGGGGAAACAGTGGAAACAGTGGCTGACTTTATTTTCTTGGGCTCCAAAATCACTGCAGAGGGTGACTGCAGCCATGAAATTAAAAGACGTTTGTTCCTTAGAAGGAAAGTTATGACCAACCTAGACAGCATATTAAAAAGCAGAGACATTACTTTGTCAACATAGTCAAGGCTACAGTTTTTCCAGTGGTCATGTATGGATGTGAGAGTTGGACTATGAAGAAGACTGAGCGCTGAAGAATCGATGCTTTTGAACTGTGATGTTGGAGAAGACTCTTGAGAGTCCCTTGGACTGCAGGGAGATCCAACCAGTCCATCCTAAAGGAGACCAGTCCTGGGTTTTCATTGGAAAGACTGATGTTGAAGGTGAAACTCCAATATTTTGGCCACCTGATGCGGAGAGCTGACTCATTTGAAAAGACCCTGATATTGGGATAGATTGAAGGCAGGAGGAGAAGGGGATGACAGTGGATGAGATGATTAGATGGCATTACTGACTCAATGGACATGAGTTTGGGTAAACTCTGGGAATTGGTGATGGACAGGGAGGCCTAGTGTGCTGTGGTTCATGGGGTTGCAGAGTTGAACATGACTGAGCGGCTGAACTGAACTGAACTGAACCTTTTAATTGATGAAACTAACCTGTTGAATTTTTTTCGACTTCAACCTTTTATGGAAGTATAATATACATACAGAAAAGTACCCATGGCTATACAGCTGGAAGAACTTTCAGAAACTGAGCACACTTAGGTATTCAAGAAACAATATCGCCAGCATCTCCAAAGCCCCTTCATGTTCCCTTTCAGACACAGCTTCCACCCCCCGAAAGATAACCACCATTCTGAGTTTTTTTTGTTCTGACTTCTAGCAGCATAGATTAGTTCTCTTGACTTTGTACTTTAAAAAAATGAAATCACACTGAATGTATGGCTTCTTTCATGGGGCAAACCTATTGTAATTTTTAAGATTCCTTTAGTTTTCAAACCATTATGGTATGCTTTTATAAAGAATTATCTGAGAGGAATTTGTTTTGGTAGCTGTGTCACAGGCTGTTCAACCAGCAGGAAGTGTCTTGTAGATAAAGTTGTCTACTAAAACATCGAGTCTGTTTGCAACTAGATTTTAATGCTGGAATGTCCCTCTAGACATTCCTGCCACTAAAAGGCAGGAACTCCCTTTGTCATTACACTACTTAGTAAGCACTTAAATGGTTTTTAATGAGCCTTAATAACTAAGTGTACGTTATTCAAATAAATCATAGTCTGCATTCAGGATAGATGGGTCATCTATTTTCGGAATTACCAATCAGCTTCCTGTCAGTTGAATATAAGCTTTTATGCTGCCAAGATACTATTTCTGAAAATGCTATTATTGGCAAGAGTTGTATACCTATTAGAGATACAGCCAATGAGTAGCATATTTGTTTGAAAAGTATTAACTTCTATATTTAATAATATTCCTAATATCCCCCTTTTTTTCCTTCAGTGAGCACACTAGTATAAAAGTTCCAGCTATTGCGATTCTTACTAATTTTAGATTTCTGCTTGTTAGATTTGGTTTCAAATTCTGGGTGTCACTCATTTAAAAACTCTTGTTTTGTGGGTTAAAAAAATTCCTGTTTTGGAGGCCTTCATCTTTATATCCTTGTTTTGCAGTTAACAGTCCTATAATACTACATGGTTTTCTTAAATACATAAAGAATTTGTTTAAAACAATAATATAACGATCTACAGGTTTAAGTATTGCTATACTAGTGGTTCTTACTAAAATAGTATTACAGAGTGGAAGACAAATTTTCAACCAAAAATAAAATTTTTATAATAGAGGAGTAAAACATAAAGCCTAGGTTCGTATCCTTTTAAAAGTACCACTTTTTGAAATATGATGGCTTGCTTTCATGTTGACACCATATAGCTACAGGATTTTGAAAGACCATTTAAAGTGCTGAAATACAGTGAATGTTTGGAAGAAGTATAGGGTACAGGCGGTACAATCCCCGTGCCCTCCATGTGCCCTCATCTAAAGCTTTTTCAGGAGTATCCCTACTTTTCCAGCCTTCGATTCTCTTTTTAGATCTAAGATCCTTTGTTTTTATTCCGTGGTAGTTTTAAACATTTAAAGTTAACACATTTACCTTTTGTGGTGAAGCTAAAAAGATAAATTACATTCACAGGTAATTTATGACTCAAGTTTTAGTTAACACTACCCACTAGGAATTGCCATAGAAATGTTAATAGGAATTTATAGATAACATATTTAGAAAATTTCTCTTCTTTCTTTGACTTGAATACCAATGAATATTATGTTTCTTCCGTTGTGAATAGCAGGGTGAGGAAGTGTAAGAACTAACAGACTTGATTAACAGCTTTCAAATCCTGTTTGCCATGGTGTGGGTTGTGTTTGCTACCTTCATTGTCACCTACAGAGCACAGTATACAAACTCCCAGTAAACCCTGTCGCCAGCAAGCGAGAATTATGAGACAGCTACTTGGTATAGGAAAAAATGACACTAGTCAACTCTGGTATTGACAGAGTGGTCTTTTTTTCCCCCATTAGAAATCACTGTAAGAGAGAAAAGCTTCATCTAAATTATTTCATCTGATTGATGATTGTCATTCATAATTTATTGCTGCTTCTGTCTCGTGTATTCCTTTAGAAAAGGTGTATGGATTCATTACATATTCTGATGTATCGTCTATATATGATAAAATAAAGTCAAGCATGCATCTGCTGAAAAAAGAAGAAGAAATCACTGTAGAAGTATTCTCTCCTAGCTTGGGTAAAGGAGAGTTTTGTTTATGGTTATGGTAACAACAATGAAAATAGGTAATAGCTACATTTATGTGTACTTCCTTTATGTCATATACTCTGCTAAGATCTTTAATCAATCCAGTTAGGTAGGTAATGTTAATAGTAGTCTTATTTCACACTTGATGAACCTGAGGCTCAAAGAAGCTACATATTTTGCCCAAGGTTACACACTTAATAATTGATAGAGCTGGGAGTCAAACCAAGTCAGATTCCAAAATCAACGGCTATGCTCTTGAACATACTATGTATTTCCTTCCTTCATAACTTTTTTTTAAAAAAGTAGAACAGATAATTTCTGAATATTCTTACCGCCTCAATAGCTCAATATCTACCAAGATACATCCTAGTAGAAGAATATGAAAATGTTGGGTGGTGGGGAAAGAACCTTTTCTTACGAGTTGTAGTTCCATAGCTAACTTGTGACTGAACCTTTCTGAATTGTGATTTCCTTATTAGTAAAAATAAGATAATCTCTGAGATCCCTTACAGCTCTGCTGCTCTAATATGTGATCAGTATTTTTTTCTTTTTCTTAAACAAAAAATCTCCCTGTCAAAATATGTTTTGGAAAGATTGCTTTAATGAGAGCAATTCTTTTGTCAATTGGGAAAAGTTAGAAAATAACCATAGGCTAAATAATAATAAAACAACCACTTGCTGAGTGCCTCTGTGGGCACTGCTCTAGGTTATTTAATTTACATATATCGTTCTTGTTCACAATAATAAGAAACCCATGAGCTAGATGAGGAGATGGAAGCCCAAAGTGGTGATACTTCACTGTGGGTGTTTCTCCCAGACCTCCCGCAGGTCGGCACTATGATTTGCATTCAGGAAGCTTAGTCTTTGAATCTGTGCTCTTAGTCACAAGCTTTCAGCTGTCTCTCTAATAAGAGTGTCTGGTTATTATTTACTTGCCAAAATTTTTTTATCTTACATACCAGAGTAGTAAGAACAGAAAAAAAGTAGATTCTTTTTCTTAGCTTCCACCCTGTTTTGTTTAGTCTGAAAGGGATGATGTTGCTTATTTCTTACTATAACACAATAGGTAAGTTTGAATTCTGGGCTTTCAGGGAACCACTTCAGAGAAAACTGCCTCTTAATTTACTTGCTACAAACAAGTGGTTCTTCAGTGGAAGGGATCTCTGACATAGTAGTGATACCTTTGTTTCTGTGTTTGTATACCAGATTCTATAGACTCTGAATTACAGAATCTGAAAAGCGCCTAGCAGTAAGTTTTGTCCCCTCGCTCAGAAACTTAAAGGCAGAGGGAAAGTGAACGTAGATAGTATCTAACAGTAACGTCATAGTAAGCACTGCTCCCTCTCCCTCTTCACCGCATCCCAGAGTACCAGGTTGAGCTCCCTGTGTTAAACAGCAACTCCCTGCTATTTATCTCTTTTACATATGGTTATGTATATGTTTCAGTGAAATCACTCAGTCGTGTCCGACTCTTTGTGACCTGTGGACTGTAGCCCACCAAGCTCCTCCGTCCATGGGATTCTCCAGGCAAGAATACTGGAGTGGGTTGCCATTTCCTTCTCCAGGGGATCTTCCCAACCCAGGGATCGAACCCAGGTCTCCCACATTGCAGGCAGACGCTTTAACCTCTGCACCACCAGAGAAGCCCATATGTTTCAGTACTACTCTCTAAATCTGTCCCACTCTCTCACCACACTGTCCACAACTCTGTTCTGTATGTCTGTGTTTCTCTTCCTGTCCTGCAGATAGGCTCATCAGTACCATTTTTCTAGATTCTATATATATGCTTTAATATACAGTGTTAGCTTTTCTTTTTCTGACTTACCTCACTCTGTATAACAGGCTCTAAGTTCATCCACCTCACTAGGGACCCATCTTGTACTGTTGGTGGGAATGTAAATTAATATAGCCACTCTGGAGAACAGTATGGAGATTCCTTAAAAAACTAAGAATAAAACTGCCATATAACCCAGCAATCCCACTCCTGGGCATATACCTTCGAAAAACCATAATTGTAAAAGTCACATGTACCAGTGTTCACTACACTATTTAAAATAGCCAGGACATGGAAGCAGCATAGATGTCTGTTGATAGATGAATGGATAAGGAAGTTATGGTACATATATACAATGGAATATTACTCAGCTGTAAAAAGGAACAAATTTTAGTCAGTTCTAGTGAGGTGGATAAACTTCATTTATAATGATTAAATCCTTAAGTAAAGGATTCTGTGAAAACTTTTAGCTTTGGAAGAAATGGCCCGTGAGCTTCTCTTATTAATACAAATAATAATGCAAATTTTTCTCATGATCCTTTTCCCTAATTTTTGATGCATAAAGATAATAATCTATTAGGTAAAGTATTCTCCTATTGATAGTTATTAAAATTCAGCTGTTTAATTTCTTTTTTTTATGTTAAGGCCACAAGGTCAGGCGTCTGTTTGCCTGGCTTTATGAAACTAACTATGGAAGTACATTTAGTTTGTGGGTTTGTTTGTTTGTTTAAGTGGAAGAAACCATGATTATTTCTATGCTTCACTGATTTTCTTATGAAGAAAATTTTTTAACTGTAGCTTCACCAGGTGATGGGAATCAGACACAAATTGAGCCCAGTCTGTGCCTCACATCTTTATTTACAGGTAAGATTTTTTTACTTTAAACATTTCAATTTTTTTTCATCTCTTTCTTTCTCTCATAATAATCAACACAGTAGAAACAATAATTCCAATTTTTTATTCTTCTAAATATCTCCAAATTCATCCCAAGTATAAAATTCCCTTCATACACTAAACTCAACTCTCCAAAAGTTAGGGGACCAAAAAAATCTATCATTTCCTCTATGAAAGTTTATAAAATGTTGAATTAAAAGGCTGCAGGTGTGGTGTTCAGAGCACCGAGGCTAGTACTCCAGATAGTTCCATCTGGGGGAGGTTATTTGTTGGGACAGGACACTGTTTAAACTTTGAAGTCAGTTTTAAACAAAGTGAAGCAGCTGGAACCTGGCATAAGAAGAAACAAATCTTTCACGTTAGCTATTGCTTTTGGAGAAAAAAAGATTTGGAGTTGTTTTTACAGGTGCCGATACATTTATTCTTTCTATAGGAACTGCTGTATTTTTTATCTTAAATTATAAATTTAAAAATAAGCATTTGTCAACTCATTTAAAAAACAGAAGCAGTAGTAAACCTAAAAAATGTAATAGGATTTATATGTCTAAAACACGTTTTGGGATGAGACTATAAAACATTTTAAATCACTTTTAAACTTGAAAGTAAGGAAAGAAATGTTTAATAGTGACTAATTCTGTGAAGCAGAGGCAAATCTAATTTTTCATACTATATACTTAACATCAAATGACCAGACATCATCTTCATCAAAAACTTGTAGTATTTGTTCTCAAGCACGGAAGCTATGATTGCAAAATCTGCAGGGCTGTATTAAGTATGTGAGGAGAATTGAATACAACAGGATAGTTTAGCAGCTGCTTAAGCAAGGAATTTAAGCAAGAGTAGATGAGCCCAGAGTGGACAGGAAAAATGCTTCAAGAACTCAATAAAGCACAGCTGAAATACTGTAACATTTTCATAGACAGCTGGGAAGCAACTGTGTTGCTGGAACTCAGGGCTAATCTTAAAGACAAGATCTGGTCAACATGAATCTAAGCAAGCTGTTAGCCATGAGGAACCACAGACTGTCTAGGCAGGAACAAATCAGCTTGGTTCAGCAATCATTTTAAGGCCCAGCATGTACTAGCATTATGCTGCAACTTTGCAGAATACAGAGGTAAACATGAGAAAGTTGGTTTGCTCATAGGGCACATTTAATAGGAGCAACAGACCTACAAACAAATAAAAATAATATGAATCACAGTCCATGCTTTTAAGGAATAATATTGTCCAAAAGAAGTTATAGACATGTAAATAATTGCAATGCAATTTCCTCAGTGCTGCAGTGGAGCTGCCATCCTGAGACTGGCATCAACAGTGTGCAGGAGAGGAACCCATGTATTTCACCACTGTGGCTGGAAAAACAACCCAGAGAATGTGCTCCATCTGCACACGTTCTTAAGTGTTTAGGGTCTACAGACCCCTGGGAGACACTGATAGCTATGACTACCTGACTCCCTTCCAGACTGTATTTATATGAAAGTATTTCCTATGAAATTAACTTGCATATGATTTCAGTGTATTCATAGATCCATGATCACTCATCCTTGGACTTTAGGTTAAGAGCCTTTATGTACTTAGGTTAAAAATTATTACAGTTTTTGTTCCCTTTTTCATTTTATTTTTAAATGAGTTTATAAGAAACCCATCCTTATATGCACAAAGAAATACCCAAATCCAAACAATTTAAAGTCACTGTACTATCTATTCATCTACTCATAGAAGAATCCCATAACTTTATTTATGTGGCTTATGCCACATGCAGTTACTGAATCCAAGTAAGGAGTGTCCGGTGCTGCATTCTTCTGTGAAGTTACTGAGGAATTTTTTTCTTCTTTTCTCTACTCGTCTCATGTTGTTTTAGGAGAGAATGCTTTGTTTGGAATCCTCTCAGTTTGCAAATAACAGAGACATAATAATGGGTTACAGACTGTTTGAAGATTAGAGTCAGAATCTAAAACCTACTGATGAAATTGATTATCTAAACCTAAAAATCTTTTGGAAAGTTATATATATATATACACACACACACACATATGTATTTTTGTAAAAAACAATACACGTGCAATATATAGGCAGATTCTTAAATGGACGTTGAAAAGTCTTCCATTATTGCTTTATTAGAATAAATTAGTTTTAGATTTTCTGTTACCTTCTTATAAGACTAATGAACAGAAAATCTAAAACTAATTTATNGTTATATATATATATATATACACACACACACACATATGTATTTTTGTAAAAAACAATACACGTGCAATATATAGGCAGATTCTTAAATGGACGTTAAAAATCTTACATTATTGCTTTATTAGAATAAATTAGTTTTAGATTTTCTGTTCATTAGTCTTATAAGAAGGTAACAGAAAACAGAGTTTCTTTATGAATTTTAAATACTTTTAAAGCAAAAAATTGAATTCCAAATGTCTAGAAAGTATATTAAAGACTGTCTTAGGACGCTTCAAATACATGGTCTCGCTCAATGACACCTCCGGCTTAAATGCATGCCAGGTTAAATGACGTACTGCCTACCCACGGAATCAGGGAATAGTTTTCCTTTTTTTAAAACAAATCTGAAAACAGCTGTTGAAACAATTACATCATAGAGTAATGATATGACTGTGGAAATTTAAAAAGTCAAGCTTTGAAACCATCAAACTACATTAATAGAGGTAGAAATTTTATGTTTGCTTTAATGATGATTTATTAAGATATTATGTCTTTTCTTAAAAAAATTAAACTCTGTGAGGACCATAACTGGATATGAATGTTATACTTTTTGCCTGTTAACAGTGATGCTTTTTAAAAAATGTTTCCACCCTAAAAAGTTCTCTTTTAAAGTTCTAAAACTCTGATTTTGCTTGTATGAATGAGCGCTTCAAAAAATCTTCCCAAAATGTACATTAAGAAACCCTTTAGATAATATGATATATTTTATTTATGTAATTCATTGATTAAAAACACAATTACTAGAGTTAAAATTAGCATAATTATTTGGAGGCCCTCTAGAACTGTGGGGTTTTTTCCTTAGTGTATTTCAGTGACACATTCTTATCCCTCTCTCATAAATTGACCTACCTTTTGCAGCCAACCCTAAGAGTCATTGCCTCTTAGGATAGTTTCTTTCCAGTTTCTTAAAAGCAAGTGCTAATCTGTGTTAAGTGCTTTTTGTGTGCCAGCACTATTCAAAACACTATATATACATTATCCCATTTAATCCTCACTAAACCCTTGGAGGTAGGTACTCTAACCTATATTATGTAGGTGAGGAAACAAGGGTTTTGAAAATTATGTAACACTCTCAAAGTCCCTCAACACTCATTCTTCCTCTTGTACTAAGTCGCTTCAGTCATGTCCAACTCTGCAATTCAATGGCCTGTAGCCCTCCGGCTCTTCTCTCCATGGGATTTCCTAGGCAAGAATACTGGAGTGGGTTTCCATTTCCTCCTCCAGGGGATCTTTCCCACCCAGGGATTGAACCGGGGTCTCTTATGTCTCCTGCATTGATGAGTGGGTTCTTTATATGTTTGTTTCCTTGTTTGTTTGTCATTTGCTTTTACACCTATCTGAAGTATGATATCAGTGAGATTAGAGNGGCAAGAATACTGGAGTGGGTTTCCATTTCCTCCTCCAGGGGATCTTTCCCACCCAGGGATTGAACCGGGGTCTCTTATGTCTCCTGCATTGATGAGTGGGTTCTTTATATGTTTGTTTCCTTGTTTGTTTGTCATTTGCTTTTACACCTATCTGAAGTATGATATCAGTGAGATTAGAGCTTTTCTTTTCTTCTGAATCTCCAGAGTCTAGAACAGTGCCTGTTCTGGAACATAGTCGGTGCTCAGTTGATAGTTGTTGAGTGAACGAGTGGATGTGCCCAGCTCTGCCGTGTCACAGAACCCATGTTCTTATTCCTCCCCTTCCCCTTTTACTCCTTTCCATATGAAAGTCTTACTGACAGTCTGGATGGGACCATTCCCAGGTGACTGAACAGTAGACTTCATCTGGGTCCCAGCCTTGACCAGTCATAAAGGGATTTGTGCTTNATTGAGACTTGAGAACTTCTTCAAGGTACCCCCCCAAAAAAAAACAGTTATAGGTGTTGTTACACCATTGAACAATCTAGTCGGTAATCTAATGCTTAGAGTAGAAAATAAAGGCACATGTAAAGCAGTTTTGTGAAACTGGATAACAGAGAAAAAAAGAATGTCTGGTAACAGTGTAGTTTTTGACAGATATGTGAGTAATAGAAGGAATGAAATTTTTTCTTAATTGAGGAAAGATAGTGTTTAAATTTACATGTTGACCATTAATTTTGTTCTAAAGCCTCAGTTGTACCCTGTGTTGGATTTTACTTTATTGACAAGATAAACTCTGGTCTTGGATACTACTCTTCGTTACTTCAGTATTCTACATCATGACTTTGTAAAATGTCAGAATATTTAAATGCTTATGTACTATGAATATTTTAAGTTCTTATTGTTTCTTAATTTTAGTTTTTATCATATCCTGACAGAGCCAGATTTCAAGAATTCTTTTTCTATTTAAAATACTTATTCTATTTAAAATGACATAAGAATTGCTTTCCTCTTAGAGGATTATGCTGGTGCAGTAGTGTGTGATATTGATATAGTGATACCAAATCTTATCTCCTTTTCCTCTTTTTTTTTTTTTTCCCCTTTCCTCTTTTATGAAAAAAAAAGAAATTGATGTAGGTAAGAGACAGGAATGATAATATCAAAATAATCACTGTTAGACATCATAATATGAAAGGAATCTGTCTTTTACAAATATTTTGATCATCTTGGACAGCTATGATTGAGTCATCATTGAAATCTCCAAAACTGACTTCTTTTACTGTGGTCCCTATAAAAGTCTGATGGAAAATTTCTTTATTACTGTGGAAACTATTTTAAAGACTATTGTAGATTACAATGACTGTTGACTCAGAGATATCTGTAAGATTATTTAAGGTGATTTGCCTTTAAGATGCTTATTATTATGTATATATGGAGATCCAGCCAGTCTATTCTAAAGTAGATCAGTCCTGGGTGTTCTTTGGAAGGAGTGATGCTAAAGCNTCTTTATTACTGTGGAAACTATTTTAAAGACTATTGTAGATTACAATGACTGTTGACTCAGAGATATCTGTAAGATTATTTAAGGTGATTTGCCTTTAAGATGCTTATTATTATGTATATATGGAGATCCAGCCAGTCTATTCTAAAGTAGATCAGTCCTGGGTGTTCTTTGGAAGGAGTGATGCTAAAGCTGAAACTCCTTTCAGTACTTTGGCTACCTCATGGGAAGAGCTGACTCATTGGAAAAGATGCTGGGAGGGTTTGGGGGCAGGAGGAGAAGGGGACGACCAAGAATGAGATGGCTGGATGGCATCACTGACTCGATGGACGTGAGTTTGAGTGAACTCCGGGAGTTGGTGATGGACAGGGAGGCCTGGCGTGCTGCGATTCATAAGGTTGCAAAGAGTCGGACATGACTGAGCAACTGAACTGACCTGAACTGATGGTAAATCCATGAAATTTGAAATGAAGTTTTTTGTGGTCTTAAACAGTACCAAGTTGACATTCTTTATATTCTTAGGCAATGTGCTTTTTAAACTTAGAGGAATGAATTAGGCTATCGACAGATAGGTCATACATATGTAGTCAACTCTTTTTTTTTTTTTTTAACATATTAATGGTATCTTCATTTGAAACTGTCTTCCCTACTTGTTCTTACCTACCTTACCTACCGTTTATCATCTGTAACATGACTGTGGGCACTTATATCCTGTCTTAGTCCATTCAGGCTACTGTAACAAAATACTGTAGACTGAGTGGCTTTTAGGCAACAGAAATTTATTTCTCACAATTCTGGAGGCTAGTTGTCCCAAGATCGAGGCACCTCTTCCCCGTTCTGTGTCCTCTCATGGTGGAAGGGGCTGGCAAGCTCTCTGGGGGCTCTTTCATAAAGGCACTTATATTGTATATGAGGGCTCCACTCTCTTGACCTAAGCACCTCCCAAAGGTCACACTTTTTAAAACCACCACACTAGTTTCAACATATAAATTTTGGGGAGACATAAACATTCAGATCATAACATATACTTGTAAAATATTGTCTCTGGAGTGAGTATGGAAAGAAGGGTGATTTTATCTCTCTGACAAGGTCTGAGCACCTTGAGAAAAGAATTTATCCCAAATGCAATTCACATTTTGATCCCCAGTATTATTTGGGAAAGTTTCAAGGCACACAAGTACTCAGGTACACGTCTTTAGCTGAATGAGTTTCTTGTTTTACAGGTGGTAAAGCGGTTCCACTCTGCACTTCTCAGCCATCACCTGCCAAGATGTCTGTGACTCTACCCTCAATGAACCTGGAAGACTGCTCTCAGTCTCTGAGCATTGGCACTGTCCAGGGGGACACGGAATCCTCAGGAGCAGATACCTTCTGAATGCGAAGTGAGAGCCAGTACAGTACTTGGGCTGCTGGTTTTGAGGTCATTTTCCTTGGGCATAAAGCCATCTCTCAGGCTTTTTTGGTCCTTCAGCATATTCAGAAAAACAATTTTAAATTTTGTATTGAAGTGGAAAGCGTAATTTGGGTAACATTTTTAAATAAAATAATTTAAATGGATAACATCGTGACTCTTGTGTTATTTCTTAGAATCCTAAGGCAGCTATGGAGTAGTGGAAAGGGCAGAAATTTTGATATCTAAAAATTTACAGATGTAATTATCTGTACTTAGTTGTAAAATTAGGTTGCTCAGTGTTATTCATCCCAAATTTTTTATAAGAGCAAATAATTGGTACCAATCTAATGCCTCTCAATAAGGATTTAATTGAAAAAGTGTTAATACGACAGAATACTAGGTGTCACAAAAAAGAATTTTAAAATGTTTGTGTGTTGATATGGAATTATCTTTGAGATCTGTTGGGGGTTTTTTTCAGTTTCTAAAAAAATGAATATGATAGTTGAATAGAAAAATGAAGGTATAGTGGACTGATAATATTCTGTTATTTTCAGGTGTACAGCATAGTGATCCAGTATTTGTGCAGATTATATTCCATTATAGGTTATTACAATATATTGGGTATAATTCCCACTGCCATACAGTGAATCCTTGTTGCTTATTTATTTTATATACTATATAATAATACCTGTTAATTTGTCCGTCCTGCTTTCCCTTTCCCCTTTGGTTATCACAAGTTTGTTTTCTGTGCTGAGAGTTTGTTTCTGTTTTGTATATATGTTTATTTTTATTATTTTTAAAATTCCACATGCATGCCTTTCTCTGTCTGACATATTTCATTATGCATAATATTCCCTAGGTCTGTCCACATGGCTATAAATGGCAATGTTTCATTCTTTTTTATGGCAGAGTAATATTACATTGTATATATTTTATATACCACATATTTGAGATATGTTGTTAAAGTGCGAAAAGCCACTTGAAAAACAGTATGTGAGTTAGGCTACCATTGTTTAAAATGAGATGAGGATCAACCCAAAATATGGATATACACACACCTACATAAAGCTTATATATGCATTAAATATCTTTGGAAGGCTTGGCAAGAAACAGCTAACTTGATCTCCAAGAAGAGATACGGAGTGGCTAGGCGATAGAGAGGCTGAGTGATTGGAATCAAGGATGAGGGTATTTACTGTGGACTCTAAATATAGTTTTGACAGGGAAAAATGGAGCAGGCTTTTGGTCCTGGACTTCTGTTTGTTGGGAATTTTTAAATTGCTGACTCAATTTCAGTACTGGTAATTGGTCTGTTCATATTTTCTATTTCTTCCTGGTTCAATTTTAGGAGATTGTACATTTCTAAGAATTTGTCTGTTTCTTCTAGGTTGCCCATTTTATTGGGGTAATAGTTGCTTATAGTAATCTCTTATGGTCCTTTGTATTTCTGTGATGTTGGTTATAATTTCTTTTTCGTTTCTAATTTTATTGATATGGACCCCTTCCTTTCTTTTTCTTGATGGATCTGTCCAAAGATTTATCAATTTTATCTTTTCAAAGAACCAACGTTTGTTTCATTGATCTTCTCCATTGGCTTTCTAGTCTATATATCATTTATTTCTGCTCTCATCTTTATGATTTCTTTCTTTCTACTAATTTTGTGTTTTGTTTGTTGTTTTTTCTCTAGTTCCTTTGGTGTAAGTTTAGGTTGTTTGAGATTTTTTGTTTCCTAAGGTAAGCATATGTCACTATAAACTCCTCTCTTAGAACTGCTTTTTAGCAAAAGCATTTTTTATTTAAAAGTGTCGGTAGTTTTGTCATTCTAACCATAGAAATCTAGCCTTTTCTAGTTTTAGAATAGAAGTATAATATTTGATTTATTCCACTCCATATGTTCTTGAGCTTTACTTTTTCTTTTTGGTGTGTCTTTGTGTGTTTTTGTATCATGTGGCTTGAGGATCTTAGCTTCCCTACCAAGAATGGAAATTGTGCTCCTTGTAGTGGAAGTGTGGAGTCCTAATCACTGGACTGCCAGGGAATTCCTTTGAACTTTCCTTCAAAAAGTTTTGGTATCTTTTTGTGTGTTTATAGGATTATCTCTGGCCAAGTTTGCTTCTATATATATTCTTCTGCCAACCACCTTCAGTTTTTTAGAATAAAATGTAGGTAAAAGTAAATTACTTGATGTTATGGGCTTTAAATTTTTTATCTTATATTTGATTTTATAATTTCCAACTTCTGGAATGAACCACTTATAAGACATGTTAATAAGTAGACTTCATCAAGATCAAGACTGTTGTTGGGCTTACATGCCAGGGTAACAGGTATTTAAAATGTTTCTTTGGTTTAAATCCTAAAATAAGTTTGCTTTTTGTACATTTTAATAGAATCTTGAATAAATGTTTTTATTTTCAAAAGATGATTAGATCAATATATTTCTGATCACTTGCATATTTCTGGTCTCTTAATTTTTATTTTAAAACATTAAACATATATTTAAATCAGTTTTATAGTTTTTCTATTAAGAACAAAATTTTTCTGAAAAATAAAATGGCACTTCTTAGTTGGTGGTGGGTTACTGCCCTTAATCCAAGAGTAATTCTGTAGTTGAAACATTTTTGAAACAGCTTTTAAAAATGGCCTAAGGGTATTATTTCCATATAGATGAGTAACTTGATCAGTAATGAATAAAATCCTTGGTATTTCTGTGGTGTTGCTAAGAAGAAACTCACTAAAAAATTTTTTTCTACTGTACATCATCTATGTATCTGTTTAACAGAAATTAACTATAAGGCTATTGGACATACAGTGTGGTGTGGTTACTTATGGCCCAGGCTAGGCAACCATCTCAGGACTCATCATTCCCTTTGGTCATCTGCCTCTCCTGGAAAATAAAGGTTAATCAAAGAATTCTGTCTCTTCCTGTGTAGAATCACCATTTGCTCACCTACCATCAGTTGTTCAGTAGTTTTTAAAACTCTCTTAAGAATGCACTGGAGAAAAAGGAATTTTATAATGAGAAAATGTTACAGTTCAGAAAATTTCAGGAAGTCAGTTTTTTTACTTGACCTAGCCCATGTCAGGAAAATAGATTCCAGGTCTCAAGACTGTCAAGCCTTTGAGAGTAATCAGCCCTTGTCTGTACTTTCTAAAGATATTATTTCTTCTTGTACTGAAGTGTTTACCTAAAAACAATAGGAAATATTAGCTAGAGTGCAGATATCCCCTGGCGAGACCAATANTTTACTTGACCTAGCCCATGTCAGGAAAATAGATTCCAGGTCTCAAGACTGTCAAGCCTTTGAGAGTAATCAGCCCTTGTCTGTACTTTCTAAAGATATTATTTCTTCTTGTACTGAAGTGTTTACCTAAAAACAATAGGAAATATTAGCTAGAGTGCAGATATCCCCTGGCGAGACCAATAAATATTGTAAAGCTATGTTGATGGTTCATTAATTACTAAGAAAGCAAACAAAGTTCTTTTTCTGTTTCTATTTTTTTTTTTTTTTTAGTGTGAATGGTCTTATTGAATAATTTCAGCCCTAGTAAGGGATATATTACTGATCCATCTTACATTCAGAGAGCCCTAACCTAGGTAAAAACCCTCAAGCAAATCAATAGACTCCTTCAACTTCTGGGAGGTCACTTCTATGAGATCTCTGAAGAGACCCAGATGGTGAGACTGAACAGGATTTAAAATCTTGAAAGGAGCTGGTAAGAAATCCCAGAAATAGCTCTTGGTATGCATAGAGGTCACAGATAAAGAACAGGCCTGGTGCTGCACAGTTGATATGATTTATATGTAAAGAGTTGAAAGTGTGTGTCTTTTTCACTGAATCATCATGACATACAATGATAACTATATCAATCAACTCTTTATAGCCTGCTTTTCCTGAACAAAGATATATTTTACTTTTCTATTTTTCACAAGGTGTTACCTTAGAAATAAGTATCAAGTGAGGAGGTATTTCTACCATTGGGATAGTTTAATGGGATTTCTTGATAAGCCTTGTAAGTATTTTTATTTCCCTTGATTGTATTTCTTAATACTTGAATGGTTACGAAAGTACATAGACAGGAGTATTTTAAAAGGTGATGGGGGTGATTTTCTTTTCTCTGGATAAAACATTGGCTGTTTATANGGAAGGAATGGTGCTGAGGCTGACACTCTAATACTTTGGCCACCTCATGCGAAGAGTCAACTTGTTGGAAAAGACTCTGATTCTGGGAGGGATTGGGGGCAGGAGGAGAAGGGGATGACAGAGGATGAGATGGCTGGATGACATCACTGACTCGATGGACGTGAGTTTGGGTAATCTCCAGGAGTTAGTGATGGACTAGGAGGCCTGGCATGCTGCAAGTCGTGGGGTCACAAAGAGTTGGACATGACTGAGTGACTGAACTGAACTGATGAATAATCTAAGAATCATAACTCTTTTTATTGTTTTTTTCTGAGGTCTTAAATCAGTAACCTTTTCCATTAGTTTTATTAATTAGCAATGTGAACATTGCAAGGACTGGTGCAAGTAGAATTAGCCCATGTTCTTAAAAAATGGCATTGAATATGAGATCCTTTAGATCTGAATAGTCTTGGGTAATTGAGGCAAGAGTTTATAAGGATAGATTTGAATCTTGATAGGGTCAGCATCAATAAGCATAGTTCTTAGCCTTCTTAGCCTTTGGATCTGGTTCTTATTCCTAAGCTATGGCCCTTCTAGGATTTCAATGGAATGTTCAAATTGTTTACCAGGCTCCTCTCAATTGGAGGGACTCTGTCTTTCCAGTGTCAGGCAACTGTTGACATCTCGACTCAGCTCTTTCAGACTTCCAGCTGTTGCTTTCCACTGGTTCCTTGGATTTTCACCCAGCACATGTGTAGTGCAGGAATCAACTAAGGATTTGAGAGTTTGTAAGAAAATATTGCCCTCCTCCCCATCTCTGGCTCTCTTCTTTATGGACTTCCCATGGACAATAAGTCTACCTTTCTGAGACCCCTGAACACTGATCCTGACTGCCCAAGACCAGCAAGACTGCCCCTTTACTTGAGTGCACCCTTCATGCCCATAGTCATTGGAAAATACCTTGGATAAATGTGGATCTCAACAAGTGTGTTTTCCTTTTTTCAAGGTAGTAACATTTCTTGTCCCTGCCTGCTTTTGGTTCCTCCCTAGTGCCTTCAAATGACTGGCTTTTATATTTTGTCTAGAGTTTGTAATTGTTACTGTCAGGAGGGTTAGTCTGTTATAAATACCTTTCCATTACTAGAAGCTGGAATAGAAGCAGCAGTAAAATGGTGAGTGAGAGTAGACCGACCTTCATTTTTTGAAATCTTTCCTTCCTTCTCTCTCCTCTCTCTACTATCAATCTTTCCACCGTTGGCCCTCACCTAGAATGACCTCAAGTAAGAAGAAAGGAACAAAATGGGCTATTGCTGTGAAGGGGTGGCTCAAGAATCTGGAGAAGAAAGATGGTCTCCTTCTGCATGTAAGTCTCCTCTCATCAATGATATCGTGAAAACACTGGAGTGGTTCCAAATCTGGCTCTGGAGAGTTTAAAAACCAAGACACATAGGTCCCACTCCATACCCACCAAGAAGTCAACAGCTGGTGGCGGGGCCCAGTGGGTTCTGATGGTTAGCTGGGCCCAGGGAAGAGACAGGCCTCACACATTTCTTGAATGGAACAGTGGATGAATGCATATCCACAGCTGGCAATGGTGAGATCGTTCCCACAAGTTAAAACTGCTTTCTCTTCCGCAGCCCCTGTCTCCACTGTACTGAGCTGTTGAGGGCTTGTCCGAGTGCTGTGGAAAGTATCAGCTAGCGTGTGTTTTGACAGTGATATATGATGCCTTGCTTCATGGGAAATAGTTCAGAAACAGCCAGGAAGTCTGAAGTCCACTGAGAATGTGTTAAATGTGAGGTGTCCTGTTAGGTTTCTCAGTCTCTCAACAGTCTTGAAATTTGTTTGTCCTTGTTCCAGTTTATATGCTCCTGAAAAAGGCCTTTTATTGTCCTGTGCCTGTCATTTAATGATATCCTTTAACTCAGGAAACAAACCTCACTTATCTTTAGAAATGTTTTACTTGGATCAAAAACCAGCTGAATACAAATGCTTTATGATGCTTGAAAAATAACACCCAGAGGTACAGTTCTAAAGCAGTTTTGAAATCCTCCCCTTTTCATAAGAATCTTTCTCCTTTGGGAGGATAATTTTTTGAGAGGTAATAATCTGGCTCTTGGCATCAACCTAAGACCGTTTTGCCATTAATTGTTGTGAACAAAGCTCTTGGTTGTAAGATGAACTTATATCAAGTTTCAGGGACTTCAAGCTTCCCAATAAAAAGAGGGACAATTCACAATGAACTGATAGCCTCATTCTATAACTGCACTGGAAGATTTGGTTTAGACAGGGAAACTATCTGCAGAAGGGCTTACTTGATGAGAGGATGTGGTTCCCATCCTCTGAGTGCTAAACATGGAATAAGTTGTCCATAGTAGATTTCTAGGAGATACATTGTTATATCTTCACTTTTACTGCAAATTTATTGCAGTAGCACTAATCAGTGATGAGAAAGTGTATGTATGTGTGTTGTGATTTTTCTCTTCTGAAGGACAGTCAATAAACTACTTTTATTTTTAGCTGCTTCTCTTTTTTTCTTGGTATGTATTCACATCTGGATTTTCTCTTTTGGAATGTAACTTCCTGTGAAGCAGTGATGATATTTTAAAGAAAAAGGAATATAACACCTAGCATAAGGTCATATATAATTTAACATATAAAAGTTTTTTTTATATTTATTAATAATAATCATATGTACCAATTTGGGGCCTTGTGAAATTATACAAGCAGAACTTGAATTGTAAATTTTTGCCACCTATTTTTGCAGTTAAAGAGCAGCTGGGTAAAAGAGTATTTAGAAACTTTATCAACTTTTTTTTTTTCTTTCACTTTTTGGTCATCTAGCATGTGGGATCTTCCCAGAGCAGGGATAAAACCCATGCCCCTTGCATTGAGAGCATGGAATCTTAACCACTGGGCTGCCAGGAAAATCCTATATATTTTCTTCTTTTTTAAATTGAAGTATAGTTGACTTACAATGTTTTAGGTGTACACCAAAGTGATTGAGCTATATATATATATATATTTCCTTTTTCAGATTCTTTTCAATTATAAGTTATTACAGTCAGTCCTTATTGTTTATCTATTTATATAACATTTTCTTTTTCATGTTAGATATTTTCAAAGTTTTTGCCCAACATTATTGTTTTATTAGATTTAATCATCTATGTAAACTAGAGAATTAGAAGGAAGAGAATGGAAAAGAATTTAAATGTTTTGACAAACAAAGAATTTTAAATGTATATTTAAACTCAGATTGCATTGACCCTTTTCACATCTATATGGACATAAAGCTTCATGAAGGGGCAGCTAAATTCCTTGTTTTTATGGGACTCTTCCTTAATCTTTTTCCTTCTTTCCCCTTTCTCCTTTAGAATGCTAAATATTCTCCTTCTATGTAGACTAAATTAAGTGCATCTTGAATTCATTTCTTAGAACATAAGAAATCTTTCTCTTACCCATAAGCTGTCAGTACCATTTATATTTTAAATGAAAGGCAACCCTTTTCCTGAAGGAGGAATTCCAACTTTCTTTGGGGATTATCTAAACAATGTCACGTGTCCTCTTTTCTCTACTCCATCTTCACATGAGAAAGCATAAATCATGTAGCCCAACAAATAAACACAATTGACATGTTATTTCTCTTTCTATAGAGACATCAGTTCTTTAATCTCCTATTTCTTGCAAACAGGCCTACTTTGGAGGACTGAAATCCTAATGTATACACAATGGTATTCTGTAAGTAAGAAAGGAAACTAATGGAACTGTATGTTAGAGAAATTTAATGTAACATGACTACATGAATACCTCTTGCTGTTTTGCTTCTCTCATCCCACTTGGTCATAAAAACCAGAAAGCACTCCTGCTGAAAGGGAAAGAGCAGCTAGCTAAGAGGAAAATCTAACCGTGAAGGGCTGGCAATGCTCAGTGCCAAGAACCCGAGATTTTCTTTCAGACATGATGTTTCATTGTTAAGGTTTTATGAGAAGTTAGCTTTAACCTATTAAGACATGGGTGATTTAGAAATAGGGAGAAAGGAACAATTTTCCCCCATTCATTCTTCTCTAGTATAAACAAGGTATGAGGCTAATGCTTTCTTGGCATAACAGGAAGCTCTGAACTAACAGAAGAGGTGCAATGAAAGCTCACCTGGCCACAGAGGTCTTCTTTCCATAAAAGTTAAATTCTAATGATTGGTACTCAATGGCCAAGATTGGCTCAGAATATTGGTAGCATATTTAATTGATACAGAGTAGTTCTACCAAAATAAAAGTCATTAAACTGACTGGAGAAAGTCTAAGAGAGGAGCAGCAAGGGATCCTTTTTACGTGTTTTTCTTCAGGGGAAAGCACTGTGGATAGGGGTCTGCTGGTGTGAATGTTTGGTTTGTAAGCCTCTCAAGGCAGTGCAGGGGTATCTTTAAGAGTCTGCTTCAGAAAGGCCAACAACATGAATCTTGTTTCCAAAGAATATGGGTTGTGCTATGATTTTATTGAAGTATATTTGATTTATAATGTATTAGTTTCTGGTATACAGCAAAATGATTAAATTATGCATATATATTCTTTTTTATGTTACTTTCCGTTTTGGTTTATTATGATGCTGACTATAGTTCTCTGTGTTATACGGTAGCACCTTGTTGTTTATCCATTCTGTATATAGTAATTTGCATCTGCTAATCCCAAACTCCCAACCTATCCCTCTCCTACCCCCTCCCCTTTGGCAACTGCAAGTCTGTTCTCTATGTCTGTGAGTCTGTTTCTTCTTCATAGATAAGTTCATTTGTGTCATATTTTAGACTCCACATATATGTGATATCGTATGGTATTTATCTTTCTCTTTCTGATTTACCTCAGTATGATACTCTCTTGGTCTATCCATGTTGCTGCAAGTGGCATTATTTTTCTGGTTGAGTAGTATTCATATATATATATATATATATATATCACATCCTCCTTATCCAGTCATCTGTCGATGGACATTTAGGTTGTCTCCATGTCTTGGCTATAGTAAAGAGTGCTGCTATGAAGATAGCAGTGCATGTATCTTTTGGAATTATAGTTTTGTCTGGATATATGCCCAGGAATAAGATTACTGGATCATACGGTAATGCTTTTTGTAGTTTTTTGAGGAACTTCCATACTGCTTTCCTTAGTGACTGCATCAATTTACATTCCCACTAACAGTGCACACTTTTCTCCACACTCTCCCCAGCTTTTATTGTTTGTAGACTTTTTAATGATGACCATTCTGACTGGTATGAAATGGTACCTCATTGTAGTTTTGATTTGCATTTCTCTAATAATTAGNTTTTTGAGGAACTTCCATACTGCTTTCCTTAGTGACTGCATCAATTTACATTCCCACTAACAGTGCACACTTTTCTCCACACTCTCCCCAGCTTTTATTGTTTGTAGACTTTTTAATGATGACCATTCTGACTGGTATGAAATGGTACCTCATTGTAGTTTTGATTTGCATTTCTCTAATAATTAGCGATGTTGAACATCTTTTCATGTGCCTATTGGCCATATGTATGTCTTCTTTGGAGAAATGTCTGTTTAGGCCTTCTGCCCATTTTTTGATTGGGTTTTTCTTGTTGTTGTTCTTGTTGTTGAGTTGTATGAGCTGTTTGTGTATTTTGGAAATGAAGCCCTTGTCAGTCACATCATTTGTAAATATTTTCTCCCATTCTGTGGGTTGTCTACTCATTTTGTTTATGGTTTCTTTTGCTGTGCAAAAGCTTTTAAGTTTTATTAGGTCCCATTTATTTATTTTTGCTTTCATTTCTATTGCCTTGGTAGATTGACCTAAGGAAACATAGGTACGATTTACATCAGAGAATATTTCACCTTTTCTATTCTCGGAGTTTTATAGTGTCATGTCTTACATTTAAGTCTTTTTTTTTCAATTTTTATTTTTACTTTATTTTACTTTACAATACTATATTGGTTTTGCCATACATTGACATGAATCCACCACGGGTGTACATGAATTCCCAATCTTGAACCCCCCTCCCACTTCCCACCCTGTATCATCTCTCTGGATCATCCCCATGCACCAGCCCCAAGCATCCTGTATCCTGAATCAACATAGACTGGCAATTCGTCTCTTACATAATAGTATACATGTTTCAGTGCCCTTCTCCCAAATCATCCCACCTTCTCCCTCTCTCTCAGAGTCCAAAAGTCCATTCTATACATCTGTGTCTCTTTTGCTGTCTCGCATACAGNAATTGAAAGCATTTCCCCTAAAGTCAGGAACAAGACAAGGGTGCCCACTTTCACTACTACTATTCAACATTTAAGTCTTTAATCCATTTTGAGTTTATTTTTGTGTATGTTGAAAGTCTATGTTCTGATTTCACTGATTTATAGGCAGCTGTTCAGCTTTCCCAATACCACTTGCTGAAGAGATTGTCTTTCTCCATTGTATATTCATGCTGCCTTTGTCAAATATTAATTGATCTTAGCTCTGTGAGTTTTTTGATAGGCTCTGTATTCTGTTCCATGTCTGTTTTTGTACCAGTACCATGCTGTTTTGATTACTGTAACTTTGTAGTATTATCTGAAGTCTGAGAGGGTTAGTATGCATTTTATCTGGTATGCTTTGGTCTAAATGATTCCCAGTCTTCAACCAACAGAGAGCAGGCAGTGGAGCAAGGCATTCTGAGACTCAGGTTTGGTTTGGTAGCTGCACTGATAGCATCTAGGAGAGCCAAGTTGCTTCCTGTGTAGAATAAATGAATCCTCTGCAACAAGCAGATGAAGTGAACTCTTTTTCCCGATCCAAGGCTAGATGAGTGGTAAGTATGCCTTCATTGTTGTGAGGTCTGTGTGTGCGTATGCTCAGTCATGTCCAATTCTTTGCGACCCCTTGAACTATAAACTGCCAGGCTCCTGTCTTTGGAAGTTTCCAGGCAAGAATATTGGAGTGGGCTGCCATTTCCTACTCCAGAGAATCCTCCCACCCAGGGATTAAACACACATCTCTTGCTTCCCCTGTATTGGCAGATGAATTCTTTACCACTAACACTACTTGGGATTGTTGTGAGGTACTAGACCCTTTATGGAGGAATTGCAAAGGGGGTGGTGATAACTTGACTCTAATACCCACTTCAAAGATAAGAAAAAGGCTGACGCTGGATGTTAGAGAGAACTTCTTGGTAGAGAAGTTTGGTTTGGGAGTGATGGTGAGTTTGATGGCGCCCAGTTCAAGAAGCTTCAGGCAGGCCACTTAAAGACCTTGTTTTTAGGAACTCCCTGACTACTATCTCAGGAACATAATGGTGAGACTCTGTGGCTATTACCCTGATACAGCAGAGGATAGAGAAAGAGAGCAACTATGATGTATTAGGAACTAGCTGCACTTATCACTGAGGGGAATGGGAAAGTGCAGGGATGTGTGAGTGGTTTTTTTCTTGGACCAGAAGTGGACAGTGTGGGAGAGAGCCATGCTGGAGACATTTTATATCTTCCTAGAAGGATTACCTAGAGGGGTGATGTAACCCCAATCAGGGTTGAGTCATGAAATTCCCTGGGGCTAAGGGGAAAAGTAAAAATAATCAGCCATAGGGAAATGCAATATACACGTGAAGAGCATTATAGTCTAATGTTCCCACTGGGATCTCTGAGGAATTCAGAAATGCACCACGAGAAAGGTGGTCAACTTCAACTATCCACGTTCAGGAAGCATCCGCTTAAAATAACTCTACAGCCAAGGAGATCCACCCCCAACCGATACTGGTGTCAGCCAAGTAAGAGCTTTAGTGCCGATGTCCACTCACCCTCCCCCATTCTACAACCTTTTAGCCTACTGAGTTGGGGAGAGCAAAACTGGGAAAGACAGACAAAGAAATCTGTCTTTGGAAGAGGAATCTTCCCCACTGCAAGTCTTTCTGCTGCAGGGCCCTAGTCTGTGAGAGGGGAGGAGGTTTGACGTCAGATGCGATTCAGAATTCTGACAATAACACTGGGCATTTTGATTTTTGTGAATTTTAAAATATTTATTTATTTATTTGGCTGCCCTGGGTGTTAGTTGCAACACATGGGACTTTTAGTTATAGCATGCGAACTCTTAGTCACAGCGCATGGGATCTAGCTTCCCAGTCAGGGATCGAACCCAAACCCAGTGCTTTGGAAGTACGGAGTCTTACCCACTTGACCTCCAGGGAAGCCTCATTCTTTAAAAAATATTCATCTGGGATTTTTGTGATTTTTTTTTCCCTCGGTGATCAGGGAACTTTTTGTTAACAGGGATGAACGGATAGCTCCTGCTTTTATTGTGATTTTACTTATATTCTAAGAATTCATAGTAATACAATAATCAATCATGTTATCATATTATTGCTTATCACCGAAGAGTGAATGGATAAGCTATGGGTTCACTTGAGGTGTCATCTGGGGATCAAGGAACAATGAGCCTCAGACAGGGGACTTGAAGTAGAGTTCTGTTCTGTAGACCAGCTCATGAATCGGTTCTGCTCAATTAACATGCCAGGCAGAATTAGGAAATTACTTTATAAAAGATGTTTCACATCCCTCTGCCTCACCCTGACATAGATATTTTCTGCTCCTGAAGTGCATTTGGGTGAATAAAAAATCAAATAAATGATTTATTGAGCAGCTGAAAAGGCCGTTAGAGAATTTAGTGTCCATGAAAATGAAGGGGAACACATAGCCTCTTCAAGGTTCACAGTTCAGTTCAGTTCAGTTCGGTCGCTCAGTCATGTCCAACTCTTTGCGACCCCATGAATCGCAGCACACCAGGCCTAAAGGTCCACAGACTATATGTTAAATGTTACTTTGTCTAGGATGCAGGCATGTTTCATAGTGATCATCCTCCCATTGAGTAAGAATCTGTAAATAAAAATTAATAGGACAATTTTATGTTAGAGAAGAGACATTATGTGTAGAGCTATCGATAACAGGCACACAGCCACTTTTAATAAAGTCTCACTTCAAACGTCCACCAACACTTGATGAGCTCACTTGTAGTTTTCCTTTTTTTAATGATGTGTTAAGTTCTAAAATATCTAGTGAGTAACCTGTTTCTGAAGTAGGGCTCTTTAGAACACGACAAGGTAATCGGCTCAGAATAGTGACACTCTGCTGGCGAGCGCAGCTCTCTGAGGTCAGGTGGAACATCCGCTCTTAAAGAATGTAAACTGGTGAAATAAATTCTAAATAAAGATAAGGTTGTTCCTGCAGGAGGAAGAAGGAGACTAAGGAAACTGCTAAGCCCTTGAAAAGTGTCACTTCCCAGTGCTGTCCAGGGAGTCTTTTGAAGAAAACAGTGATGAGTATGAAAGCTGCAGAGTGTCTGATAATTGACGTTTTATTTGTGTTTTTATTTGATTCGTGTCTAGTGGTCCCCTTAGCTTCATGAGAGCAAGAACTCCTTGTCTCTCAAATTTAAAATGTTGCCCAGGCCTACAGTCATTTGGCCTCTTTTCTTTTTCTTTCACCATCAGAGAGATTTCCCTGGAAAGGATGTTGTCTACTGTCTCTCTCATCAACAATTCCCTCTGCTAGGCCACACACACTCCCTACCTTGGCATGTCTCTCTCAGGGTGTGGGGGTGACCCGAAGTTGGGGCGTGGGGTGCAGGTGAGTGGCTTCTATGCACACAGGCCTGCAGCAGCTTGGACAGACACAGGAGACACTGGCCCTTTGGAGCAAATCCAGAAGCAGTAACGGAGCTCTAATGAATATCCATTTTAGTTTGGTTGGTCAGTTTTTCAAGTAAGAACATACTTCACATTACAGAGAAATGTAAGCTGCCTTACACTGTATTGGGGCTGCTTGGTCTAGTGAGAAAATAAAAAGTAGAAAAGCGCCAGGGTTTACTCTTTATCCTGGGAACCCCTTCTTGTCCGCACTGACAGTCCTCCCAGACTACTCTCCATTTCGAGAAGAGTAAATGGAATGTGGTGTGTGTGTATGTGTGTGTGTGTGTGCGCGCGCGCGCACGTGTGTGTTTTCAGCAGAGTATAGTCCATGAGGAGAAAGTGTTCACAGAGAAGAAACAGAGCTTGTACTCTTGACCCTGCTGTTCATCAAGTGTCCATGGGTCCCCATTCTACAACTTCCTTCATCAGAGTTTGCTTTTTAGGATCTTTGTATTTATAGGCTATCCCTCCAACAACTAATGTTGAACTGTTTTTAAAAAGTGAATGACTCTGGGTTTTATATTTTGGTTGCTGTGGTTGGCAACTAAGCTAGAAATCCAAGGCAGGTCTCCCTCCTTAGAACACATGACTAGGGTAGTGGCCTTTCCTCCTTTAGAGAGACTCTGGGTGAAGAGAACTTTTAACAATTGTTCATCTTAAAATGCACCTTAAAAATTTCAAGAAACATTAATTTTACTAATGGGAAGGCAGATTTAAAGCAAAAGCAGTGAAATCTTTTCATTCCCTCCAGAACGTGGCCCAAGGTGAATACATTAAGTGTAGAGCTTGGGATTTACCTAATGGTTTTCAGAAGCCAACTCCATAGCTTTGATTAATGCTGCCTCATAATACCAATGATGTGTACCCCAGTAAATCACTGGAACATTTTTCCCTGGTAATATATTAAAGTCATACATTAAAGCTACTGTGGTTTGGGTGATATATTGCTGGGGGGGAAAACACACCCAACTGCCTAAAGGCCGTGTTGTACATATTTGGGTTGACTTAAGCCCAGCTCTTTTTTCATGAGTATTTCATTGAGTATATTCAGAGAACTTTTTGAGTACCTGCCCAGCCCCCTACCCGCACCACCACCAGCATTAAAGACATGCTCCTTAAATTTGCATGGGTACTTTGTTTCAAAAGAACTCTGTTCAAATACAAATACAAATGCATGTGAAAAACGTTGAGCAAGTTAAAAGTATGGGCTTCCTAGTCCTCAAAATTGTTGGGCTAGAGTTCTAGCTCTTTCATATGATGGGCTATGTGGTCTTGAGTAAGTAAGTCATTTAGACTTTCTGTACAATGGGGTGTGTGTGTGTCTACCTCGCAATGTCACAAAGAGGATGAGCTGAAATCCCAAATATAAGTGGATAGCCCAGTTCTTGGCACCAAGTCAGTGAGTGAGGGCTAGTTTTGAATGTTCTAGTAGGGACCTCCTGACCAGCATTTTTGCACCCTACTTGGCATCTTCCATAACAACTGCTTTATTTTGAGCTGCTTTGGGTGACTGGGTTTATATAGGAGTCAAGGTTAATGATCCAGGTAATGGCCTTCCATTTGGAAATGGTATGGCAGAGTTGCAGGGCAGTGCTAGGTCCCTCGTCTGGCAGACTCCGTTCTCCCTGGCACCTTCCTTGCTGGGCAGTAATGAGCAGCATAGCTCTGAGGTCTAAGCACAGAACACCCTGTGCCACAGTGTGGACAGGATCTCAGTGAGGGAGAAAATAGTGACCATTCTAGTTTTTGTCCTGTGTTTTGGCTGTTGATGCTGGAGATTAAAGAGAAAAATGAAACTGGAGAGACAGCTTTTTTTTTTTTTTTTTTTTTTAACCAAGTTCAAGTGAAACAATTTGGTTTCAAGCATCCCAGATAATCTCTGTTAAACTTCAGTCCCAACTGAGGCTGTACTGGTCTGATCTCACAGTCAGCAAAATCACAGTTACCTTTTAAAAATGCCCAACTTGGGTTGTTACAGAAATCTACCTGTGCCTTGTGTGAACAACTTGTATAAATCATACTTATTGCATTTCTAAAATAGCAATAATAGCACAAATAAGGAAGTTTTCTATAATTTCACCAGTCTGACTCAGCTACCGTTTTCATATTTCTAGAATCCTCTCCAAACTTTATGCATACACAATTTTACGTTTCCACTCTTGCATAGTTACAATCGTTAATTTTATTAGATAAGTAATACATGAGTATATACATGTATACATATGTACAAATTAAAAGTATAGACTTCCATAGAGCTAACAATGAAAGTATATTACCTCACTTCAACCAGTTTTTGTTTCATTATTTTTTTTTTTTCAAAAATGTCATCATCTGTTAGTGTTGTCTGTGATTTCCTTTTTTTTTTTTTATTCAGTAGAAAGAGACTGAGGTTATTCTCATTTTATAGATGAGGCAACTGAAGCCCTTCCCCACTTCTTCTTGGATGAAACAGGAAATCTGAGAATGAGGGCCATGTGCTCAGAAAGGGCCTGGGTCCCTGCTGACTTCCTTGAAATGTTCTCTCAGCTCTGGGTTGCCTACATCTGGTTTTGTATTACATGAGAGAAATAACCAGCTTCTTGGGTTAGTCACTCTAGCAGGGTTTCCATCACATGCAGCCAAACACATTCCTAACTGATACAGCTGTGTTCTCTCATAGCCTTATCCACTTACCACTTCCTGACTTCCAGTCCTGTGCCCACAGTGTGCAAATTATGCACATAGACTGATAGTTAACATTTCTAGAACACTTACTGTGGGCAATACTTGTATCCTGACCTTTACATGTCTTCTCATTTATTGCTCCACATTAACCTCTAAAGTAGGTATTATTTTTCTGTATTTACAAATGAAGAAACTGAAACTCAGAGGAAGTATCCCACTCAGTAGCGCTCATCCAGTAAGCTCCATGCCTCTTGGACACTTAACTGCAAGAAACTGCATGCCATTTATCCTTTAGGGACATAGGGACCAAATAGATTTTTTTGAGAAGCCAAACAATATGGTTAAAGAAATCCTTACACTGTGAAGTATGTATGGTTATTCCCATCTTCAAATGAGATTCAGAGAGATCAAATGCCTTCAATGCAATTAATTCAGCCTGACAAATATCCACTGAGCTCTGGGTTCTGGAAACTTTCTCAGGTGCTTGAGGCTACCCGGCCGGATGAAGCAAGGCCTGGCTCAAGTGAATGCTGCAAGGCAGGCAAGACTTTTTCTGGAATTAAAGCAGTTGCAGAAGTTGTGCTTTCTCCGGCTGGCATCAATTACTGACTTTCTGTCAGCAGAATATTCCAGATGGGCTGGTTTCTATAAAATCCCTAGGGGGAATCCCAGGGCTTAGGAAGCGGGAAGGGGAGGGAGGAAGCTGGCAAGAGACTGTTTGCAAGAGCTGCTTTTCAGTCTCCCCACATCAGGTACAAAATCATGAACTGTCCCAGAACACACGTTATTTGTTAATTGTTCAGTTCTCCCAAGCACAGAGAGGAGAGAGAAAGGGAACCTTTGCCATGTGATTGGACTCAGATTTGTTTACCAGATCAAAGCCCTTGGGTAATGGAAACTTCAGAGGGGGAGAGGGCGGGTGGGGAGCAGTGCCGACAGCGTCTACTTAGCTGAATGCATCATTCTGTATGCTCTGGAGCTTGAACTGCACGGTTTGGAAATGCCAGCTCTCTTCAGGCTTGTCAAAAGAGGGTTCTGGGGCGCTGGAACAGCTCAGGGACGCTGGATGTTAAGAATGTTTATAGAGGGAAGCTGCTGGATCATGTTCCTCTCCCATTCTGTAGACATCTCTTGTTTCTTAAGGGAAAAGTAACAAGTTCTTGGTTCTCCTAGCATGCGTGTAGCTAATTTTGAAATTGTTAACATTTCCTGATGATAAACTTTTTTTTCCCATTAATAAACAGCAGGAATTTATTTCTTCTAGTTCTGGTTCTTCTGGTTCTTCTAGTTCCAAGATCAGGGTGCCAAATTGTCGGGTGAGGGTACTCTCCTAGTTGCAGAATTCTCGTATCCTCACATGGTGGAAAGAGGATGATAAACTTCCTGGAGGGTTCTCTAAATATCTCATGTCCTCTGGGGAAATATGGAACCTCCCCTGTTACAGAGTGCACGTTTGTGTCCTCCCCAAATTCATACACTGAACCCTATCCGCATGGGGATATATTAGGAAACTGTCAGGTTTGGGGCAGGTGATTAAGGTTAGATTAGGTCATGCGAGTGGGGCCCTAGTGATGGGACTAGAGACCTTATCATTTTATTTATTTATTTTTGTATCTTCACTGTTGCTCAGGTTTTTCTCTAGTTGCGATGTGTGGGCTTTTCACAGTAGTGGCTTTTCTTGTTGCAGAGCATGAGCTCCAGAGTTCGGGCTCAGTAGTTGTGGTACGCTGGCTTAGTTGCCCCGTGGCACGTGGAATCTTCCCAGACCAAGGTTTGAACCCTTGTCCCCAGCACTGGCAGGCAGATTCTTAACCACTGGACCAGCAGGGAAGTCCTCCTAGAGCCTTTATAAAAAGGAGGAGACAAGGACTCTCTGACTAAACCATACACTCTAATAGTTGTACTGAGAACCATTTATAATTCAAAACATTAATTATAAATGAAGAGTAAAAGGGAAGGAAGGATATACCAAATTAATATCCTGGTCACCGCCAAGGAGGGAAGTTCAGTGGGAAGAGGGCCAGGAAGACTTTTACTTTAAATGTGTTGTTTGGATTTTTCTTATAATGAGTCTGTACTAATGTGTTTTACTTCTATTAAAATTTTTTTAATTCTAATTAAAATTTTTTTTCTAAAAAGAAAAAATTCTTACACAGTACATATTAAAAGTAGCTCTTGCTTTAGTTATTTTAAACTACGAGGATTCTCATTAATCTTTTAAAAGAACAGCTCAGCATAATGCCAGGTCTTGAAAAGTAATGTTTTTAAAATGACAAGATAGTTTGGGATTAGAATTCCCTTATAAAGTGGAGGTTGTTTGCACTGGGAATGGACCGATAATACTTTGCAAACAGCCGTTGAATGATTTGTGATTGCTAAGTGCCCAGAGGAGGAGCAGCCCCCAGTGCATGCCTGGTGCTCTTACTAATGTATCTTTCATCTTTTGCCTGCTCTGCAAATGTTAACTGGTTCACTCTCAAGAGTGATATGAATAAATTCTTCCTGCAGTTGGAACCTGAGGTATATAGGGAGAGATCAAGGGGACCTTTTCACTGTAATTTTTGTGGGAGCTGATTTAACAGTCAATAGAATAGTGAGGGTCTAGGAGAGAAGACTTCTGTTTTTTTTTAATTTATTCATTTCTAGCTGTACTGGGTCCTCGTTGCTGTGTGTGGGCTTTCTCTAGCTGCGGCGAGCAGGGCTCCTCTGTGGTTGCGGTGTTTGCGCTTCTCATCACGGTGGCTTCTCTTGTTGCAGAGCACGGGCTCTCGGGCTTCTGTAGTTTTGGCTCCCAGGCTCTAGCGAGCAGGCTCAGGAGTTACGGTGCATGGGCTTAGTTGACCTGCGACATGGGGGATCTTCCCAGACCAGGGATCTAAACCATGTCCCCTGCATTGGCAGGAGGATTCTCAAGCACTGGACCACCAGGGAAGTCCAAGACTTCGTTCAACCACCCGCAGGACCACCTTTATGTTTTACATCCAGTGTCACTGCCTCTGGGCCACGATTGCGACAAGGGCGCCTCTGGTGAGGCTGGGAGTCCTGTGCCTCGACTCCTGCCTGCTTGGGCCCACCATGAATAAAGTGTTTTAAAAGACTCTCTCCCTTTCAACTTGAGATTTTACTTTCTGTTAAAGTTTCTCTGTTTCCTCTGAAGACCTGAGAAAATTACTGTGTCAGCTGTGTTATTATTAGGCAGAGTGACAGAAATGGCAGAAATTAGCCTTCGTGGTGAACTGTATCTGTGCAGGGAGAACTAGGAACCTGAGGGCAGCCATAGCTCTGGGCTTACTGAGAGCAGTGACTCTCAAAATTGTGCCAGTTCTTTGAGGGTGCCAGGCGCAGCAGCTATTCCTGTGGAGTTGTTACAGGAGATGCTACCTCCTGTGGGGCATGAGGGTCTAGACCCGGGCAGGGATCCCACACGGACCTCATGTGGTCTCATTTCCTTGCACTGGAAGCCGGGGAAACCAAACAGGAGAACCCATGGTGCCGTATGGATTGCTGCATGGACCACTTCCCAGGGGAAAGGGAACACTGTTGCTGCCCTGCTGACAGGATTTCCAATCCTATATTCTGAATCTAAATATGCTTGACTGTGGTCTTGTGCATCTGGATACCGAGTTGAGTCTGAGAAGCTGCCTATCCAGGCAGGTTTTTCAGATCCACTCTGTAGCCATCTCCTGAGGTCTTGTGCCTCTCAGGGAGTTGTTAGGCATCCAGACCTGGTTCCCTTCCGCTTCCTATAAAACCCACTGACCGCTGCCCTTCTTAGGCCACTGGGAATCTCTCCTGAAGCCTTTTCGATATTCCCATTTTCCTTCCTGTTCTCGATACTATCTCTTTGGTATGTATAGTCCTTTAATAAGATTTGAAGAGCCATGGCTTTCAAGCATCTTTGCCTTCAGGCCTGCAAAAATTGCTAAGGCAGGGAAATACGAAAGGCTATATGTTAAGAATGGTAGGCAGGGGGCAGAAAAGAAAACTATAATTAATAGGTGAAAAATTCATGCTGCCACACTTGTCAATATTAATAATAAAAGCTCTTCACATTATATAGAGCTTGATTCTTTGCAAAGTGTTTTCACAAGCAGTCTTTCATTTCAGCCTGACAATATTATTAATATAAGGGAAGCAGGCAATGGCAAACCCTCAGGAAGGCTTGCTTTTGTAACATTTGCTTGTCTCCATGGTGTAAATGCTCACACCATGGCCAGTTCCAAACTACCAATGACTTAACAAATCTGAATTTCTAGATATTTAACTTGGGAGTCAACTTGGGAATCAGGACATAGATAATCATCCTGATTTAAAGGTGAACAAAGCAAAGCTCAGAAAAGTTGTCCAAGTCACAGAGATAAGGAACAAAGCTAGGAACTTGACCTCATTTCTGCTATTCTGTGCCCTTTTCTTGAATCAAGTCCATCCTTCTGGTATAGAAATAGTAAAAAAAAAAAAAAGAAACCTGAATATATTTACCACCAATGAAAAATACCTAAAAAAAAATCCCTTCACGTGTCTACTTGATCATCAGTCTTATTTCTCTCCTTCATCTGCTTTAAGGAAAGATTCTCTCAGTGTGCAGCATCCTTACCCTCCCCATTCATCTGGGACCACACTCCACCAGTTAATTCCTCTGTCTTACATCTCTGAATCATGACTCTTCCTCCCTCATCTGTATCTCCTTTCACAATTTCTCTAATCCAAGACTGATCCCCTGCCTTTGACTTGTTCACCATCTATTTCTGATGATCATGCTTTTTGACAAAGTCAGGTTTATTTCAACATTTCCATCCCTACCTTAGGTCACTGTATTTTGACATATCCTCTCAAGGACCCCAGATCTCCCCTCTCAAAGGTCATCTGTGCCCTTCTCATGTCCAAGTTCGGGCTTTATCTCAGTCCTCCTCTAGTTTATTCTTCCTTTGGCACTTGATGTGCTAATGATATCCTTCTCAAAACGCGTTTCTCATTTGGTTTTCCTTCTCGGTCAGGCTCCACTATTTTTCATCACGTCTTTGTGCACGATCTTCCTCTTAGAAAAGGGAGTCTCAGGAGCATCTAGACAGAGCCTGGGGCTCATGCTTCATTATTCAGCCATTGGCTCCGGCACCCTCTCTTTTCCTTTTCTCTCTGCCTTTTACATCCAACCTGACACTTGGCAGAGGAGCCTGGCTACTTTTGGAACACCATCATATTCATTTCACTTTATCTGCCCCATGACTCTGTGAAGATGCGACACCCACTAAGCAGGTGTACCCAGATATTATATGAAAGGAATACATCAAAACAGCCTGTGTTTCCAGGAGAAGTCAAGAACAAGTGGACTTGATGGAACTGGCACGTCAGCCCACCCCCTAAGTCTCATGGTTCCTCACTTTACTATTCTCACAAAATTCTCTGGGATCCTCTAGGTCACCACAGTTTGGTCTGTTGGAAAGAATATAGGCTTTGAGCAAGGTCTGGGCTTGAATTTTGGTTTTGCCGCTCATGGCTTTAGGCATGTCCTGTAACCTTCTAAGTCTGCATCGTCATCTGAAGAAGCTAAGACCCTGTTTGTGAGGAGACTGCGGGCTGTGAGATGATGTATGTAAAGCGACAGTGTGGCTGTCACTGAGCAAATGGCAGGTCGTTATCACTAGCTAGGTTTGTGTTTGATGTCTCCCCACAGGCTCTAGTTCTCAATCCTAACCAGTTTGGATAAACCACCTCCTGGCTTGATCCACAATGCTCCTATCTGGAGCACCCGTCCCAGGTGGTGCTCCTGTCCAGACCCTGACCTTTGGCTCTTTGAACTCTACTTTATTCCCAAATTGCAGACATATAGGAAAGGAGTTTCACTCTATTTAGCCCAGCTAGCTTTGCCAATCTCCCAGGTCCTCCTTTGCCTGATTTATGACATAGTAGGGCCACAGTTTGGTTTGGAATTTCTAAATAATTTAATGTATACTGGAATGCTTTTTANGCACCCGTCCCAGGTGGTGCTCCTGTCCAGACCCTGACCTTTGGCTCTTTGAACTCTACTTTATTCCCAAATTGCAGACATATAGGAAAGGAGTTTCACTCTATTTAGCCCAGCTAGCTTTGCCAATCTCCCAGGTCCTCCTTTGCCTGATTTATGACATAGTAGGGCCACAGTTTGGTTTGGAATTTCTAAATAATTTAATGTATACTGGAATGCTTTTTAGGTAAAGTTTAATATACAGGTCCAAGTTGGTTTGCTATTTCTTTTATTGTCTTTTGAGATCTGTGAACAGCGGTCACCTCTTGGTTTGCAAAGAAATGCCTATCTCTTTTGAGTTCCAAACCAGTGAGTTTCTGGAAGACAATTTTATGTTTAGCCCAAAGGATACTTTTGTATTATTTTGTTTAAGAACACATTTCCCTATGCTGAGTACTCAAAAGATACTGTCTCAGTCATTTCTGTTGGGAGGTGAATCAACAAATACAGAATTTCTTTCCTTAATATGATACCATCTGTAGTTTTGTTCCCAGGTGGCCCAGTGGTAATAAATTCGCCTGCAGTGCAGGAGACGCAAGAGACTCAGGTTCGATCTTGGGGTTGGGAAGATCCCCTGGAGAAGAAAATGGCAACCCACTCCAGTTAGTTTCGTTTGTTCTTTTGTTTATTCCTGTACCTTACTTAGGGCTATAAAAGTTGTGAAGATGCTTAAATCAGATAATTATGTATTTCTGAAAGGACTGAGGAGATTGAAAATCTTTTATTAATAAATTATTAAAGAATGATATATACTCAAATTCAAGCAGTCTAGAATCCTTAAAATATAACACTACTTTAGCATCACTTTTAGAGGATTTTTTGTACATGTACTAACAAATGCATGTCTGAAAAATATATATGTTTGTATGCATTCTTGTGTGTGTATTTGCATAAGGCTCTGCAATTTGCTTTTCTTAATTACAATGGACTCTTAGAATTTCTCTGTCAGTAAATAAAATTTACTTCTTTATTTTTTAATCATATGCATAATACTGTCACTAAACAGAGGTGCAATTTGAAATCAACTCATTCATTCTCATTCCTTACAACCACAGAACTTTTGGTTCTAATAGGATTTCACTGAATCATAACTAATTATTTAAATAGACAGCTCTTCCTGTCTGATAATTCATGAATAAATAATTCATTAGTAACTGAGGACTACCACAAACTTAGATTTCCTATGAAAGAAGAGGCTTATTGAACTAGGAGGATTTGTATACCTAAGCAGAAATGGCAAGGCATATGGAGAAGACATTGCACTAGAAGCCAAAGATCTGGATTCTAGTTGTGCTTCTTTCCTGATGAACAAGGCACCAATATCCCTGGGCTTCAGCAGTGTCAGTAAGTGAGGATATTAATGTCTACCTGCTTAACTCATAAGGTTCTTGTGAGGGTGTCAAAAGATGAAATATACGCAAGCACTTTGAAAACTATCATTGTTGCTCATAAGTGTCATTTAATGATTTCAGTGAGTTTGAGCAATTGAGAATAAGTTGATAGTTGACACTAATGTTGAGATCTCTAATTATACCATGTCTCTGAGATTGGCCGCAAATTCTTTGTGATATCTTCTGTTGAGAAGAGATGTCTAATTCTTTTCAACGTGAATTTTGACCTATGGAATGCAGTAGAGGTAGTGTTCTTTGACCTCCAAGGCTAGATCATAAGAAGCCTTAAATAGCTTACACCTTTGCTCTAAGTGAATCCAACCACCATTTAAAAAAAGGAATAAATACTCTGAAACTACCATGCTGTCAGGAAGCCTAAGCTATCCATGATGGAGAGGGGATGAAGAGAGAGATGCCTGCCAGTCCCAGGTGTTCCAGCCTTCCCAGCTTGGGCTCCAAACTTGTGAATGAAGGAACCATCTTGGATATTCCAGCATTAGCAGACATGACGTGGTGAAGAGCCATCTTAGATACTGTAATACATATTCAGACAAAGTACTTATGCTCAATATATACAAAGAATTCTTATAACTCAGTGGTAATAAAACAAAAGACCAAATTCTCTCTGCCAGCCCCCTTGAGACTAGGGTGCAGACATTTTGTTGCTTAGCAATCAGATGCACCTTCTCAAGTCTTTCAGTCCTGAGCTGGTGATGTGAACGTACAGAACCATTTAAGGTCACGCTGGTGGCACTGAGTCCAGAGGCTGGTGACAGAGGCTGCAGGGACAGCAGGGTGTCCTCAGAATCTGTCCCGTTGATGACGTGGCTTTGACTTTGGGTCCTGCTGGCCAGCTGGAATTCTGGCCATTTTCCCAGACTGATTCTCCAGGCTTCTAGTCCTGTGAGTCACCTGCTAACTTTCCAATAAGTTCTTTTTTCTAAGGCCAGTTGCTATGGTTTCCAACAAAGAGCTCTCACTAATTCGACAGGAAAACCTTTTGGGGATATCAGTGAGAGAAGACCATGTGTGCAACTTCCTTCCCAACTCAGCAATCTGTTTTTTTTCAATAGGACCTTTATCATTCTTTTTGTGTTATCTAACCAAAGGACTAGAAGCCAAAAGTGTCTGTAAGTATAAGTGTGTCTATAGAGATGTTTGCCATTTAGTATTGTTGAGTTTTTCTCACCTTGGAAAATTAAAAGAGAAGTCATTCTAACATTTTTGGTGTTCAAGTAGAAAGTATATTATGTCTTAGAATGTTTAAAAAAAACCCAACATTGTTTTGATCCATCTTGTCAGAAGAATGTCTTGCTTTATTAATTTTTCCCATGTTCCCAGAATAAGAGACAGCAATCGAACATCAGTTCAAGGCCCCTCACAACTCTTGAATGAATTTTAAAAAGAAAAAATTTCAATGAGAGAAAGCGTCCTACTTTAAAGGTGAAGTCTCAGAGAAGAGGAAGGAGTAAGAAGTCAGAAGAGAGGGCCACAACAGGAGTGGAGAGAAGACGGAGACACTAAAAAGACACGAACTGTGGGCACAGACCCAGGATGCCTCTGTTACCATCGTGTTCATACTCTTTAGATGGTGCCCCAAGACTCAGCTCTATTGCTCCAAACTGCCCAGGAACGGGTGAGAGGCAGGTGGTCAACTCAGTCATGGCCCAAGAGCCCTCACTGAGATGCTCCCTCCAAGAAGAAGGAGTGCTGAGGCCACAGAGGCTCCAGTCTCAGCCCAGAGGCGAGGGCATGGTGAATGGGCACAGGCTACCACTCCCTTGCATACAGTACCCAAACCAAGTTGGCCGCTGCCTTCTCTCTAATAAAAACCATTGTGTCGTGTTTGCATGCACGCATGCTCAGTTGTGTCTCTTTTGCGACCCCCGTGGACTGGAACCAGCTGCCATTTTCTCCTCCAGGGCATCTTCCTGCCCCAGGGTTTGAATCTGGATCTCCTGCATCTCTTGCTCTGGCAGGCAGATTCTTTACAACTAAGCCACCTAGAATGTCGTGTTTGGTTTAGTTGCTAAGTTGTGTCCAAATCATGGGCACATGGACTATAGCCCATGGACTATAGCCCACCAAGCATGTCATGTTTAATATATAGTAAAAGACACTGGAACATATACATAAGTTATGAAACACAGTAATAAAATGGAGAATCCCACTGCCCAAATTAGGAACTAGAATGTGTGTGTGTGTTAGTCGCTCAATCATGTCCTACTCTTTGCGACCCCATGAACTGTGGCCCCCTCAGGCCTCTCTGTCCTTGGAATTCTCCAGGCAAGAATACTGGAGTGAATTGCTATTCCCTTCCTGACCCAGGGGTCGAACCCTGATCTCCTGCATCACAGGCAGATTCTTTACTGTTTGAGCTACAGGGAAGTAAAGAACTAGAACTAGAACTACAAGGAAGTCAAGAACTAGAATAGTGCCAGTATTTATTAAATTTACCCTTTCCTTTCTTTTTAAAATTCCTGTGGAGTACTTAATTCTGTCAAAACACATATGTAGACTTGGGTGAACTGAAATAGACTAATACTAGATAATACTGGAGTAGGTTGCCACTTCCTACTCCAGGGGATCTTCCTGACTCAGGGATCGAACCTGCGTCTCTTGCATCTCCTGCATCGGCATGTGGATTCTTTACCACCAGCGCCACCTGGAAAGCCCTAATAGTGGTTATTCAGTCTTTAATTACGTACTCCTAGTCATGGTGTTATCGAACAGCCCCCTTTTAGAAGAGTCTTCCTTATATTGAACCGGAATCTGTGTCCCACGACTTCCACCCATTAGTCTTAGCTTTACCACTGTGGGGCACTGTGGTTAAGAGTGCAGATTCCAAGATACAGAGAGGATTAGCATGGCCCCTGTGCAAGGATGACATGCAAATTCATGAAGCATTCCATATTTTATTAAGAAAAAAAAAAGAATTCAAATTCCAGAATTGACTAGATCTAAGTTCAAAGCACAGGCACTTGCTAATTATGTGATCTTGGCAAGTTACTTAGCTTCTTTGTACCTTAGTTTCATCTTCTGTGAAGTGGGAATAATACTATCCATTTTATAGGACAAGTGGACCAGACCATAAATGATGGTCTGGGTTTGAGGACTATTGAGGTTTGCTTTGAATTATTGTAGCTTCTGTGTATTATCTGATCAATTTGAAATTATAGTACACTGTTGTTCACAAACTGGAATTATAGTGGTTTTTAAAGGATAGTGGTTTAGTTTTTCTTCAAGTAAAAGGGAGTAGGCAGTCCAGAGCTGGTATTTTTCTGCTGTGCCATTTTTAGTGGGTAGTTTCATGATTCAAGATGGCCACTGAGTTCAGTCCAGCGTCAGAGTTCCAGACAGAAAACCCAAAAAGGGAGAGAGGGTACATGCCAATAGCCTTTCTTCTTTTTTAAGAAGTTTTACTGTAAATCCTAATCAACAATGCTTACCTGTCATTGGACAGAGGTAAATCATGGGGCCATCGTTGGCTGTAAGGCAAACTGGGAAACATAGTCTTTTAGCTAGAACGTTACCATCCTAAATAAAATTAGGATTCTGACACCAAGAAAGAAGAGAAAAATGGGTATTAGGCAGCTTGCAGTCCCTGCTACATAAATTAATCAAGCAGTAAGCAGTGCAAAGTGTATAGACATAACATAGAGTCAGGGTTCTCCAGAGAAGCAGAACAAGTAGGATTTATTTTAAGGAACTGACGCATAGGAGTGTGGAAAATGACCAATCTGAAATCTGCATGGAGGCCCAGGGAAGAGCTGATGTTGCATCTCAAGTTCAAAGGCAGTCTGCTGGCAGAATCCTTTCTTGGGGTGGGGAGCTTCAACCTTTCTCTCAAGACCTTCAACTAACTGGATGAGATTCCACACACACACACACACTGATAGAGAGTATTCTGCTTTCCTTAAAGTCTACTGAGTTAAATGTTAATCACATCTGAAAAATGACTTGACAGAAGTCTCTAGACTGGTGCTTGACTGAGTACTATGACCCAGCCAGACTGATCCACAAACTCAGCCATTACACATACGTTAAAGTTACAAAGAGCTTCGGCAGCTCTGTGCCTCTGTTTCTAATGGATTGAAGTGGACGTGAAGTTCAGTGAATCTGCCAGCCCTGGAGGAACTTCCCAGATCAGAGGAGCCCTGAGCCTTGGCTTGCCTTTTGCATCTTTTCTGGCTGGTGGTTTGGGGAGGTGCGGGTAGCAAGAGGGATGTTTGATGCTCTGGGGTCACCTTGTTACCATGGAACGCAGCCTTTGTGTTAGTCACAAAATATTTACTTCCATGTTTCATTTCTTACTGAGTCCTAGGGCACTACAGGCCTAGTCGGAGCCCGCTGTGAGTCACGCGTGGGTTCTGTCAGCTCACTCACCTAGACCTTTCCCAGGCAGGGGCTCAGCACAGGCCAAGGCTCACCAAACTCCACAAAGAGTTCATTCTCATTCCTAACAAACATTTGANAGAAGTCTCTAGACTGGTGCTTGACTGAGTACTATGACCCAGCCAGACTGATCCACAAACTCAGCCATTACACATACGTTAAAGTTACAAAGAGCTTCGGCAGCTCTGTGCCTCTGTTTCTAATGGATTGAAGTGGACGTGAAGTTCAGTGAATCTGCCAGCCCTGGAGGAACTTCCCAGATCAGAGGAGCCCTGAGCCTTGGCTTGCCTTTTGCATCTTTTCTGGCTGGTGGTTTGGGGAGGTGCGGGTAGCAAGAGGGATGTTTGATGCTCTGGGGTCACCTTGTTACCATGGAACGCAGCCTTTGTGTTAGTCACAAAATATTTACTTCCATGTTTCATTTCTTACTGAGTCCTAGGGCACTACAGGCCTAGTCGGAGCCCGCTGTGAGTCACGCGTGGGTTCTGTCAGCTCACTCACCTAGACCTTTCCCAGGCAGGGGCTCAGCACAGGCCAAGGCTCACCAAACTCCACAAAGAGTTCATTCTCATTCCTAACAAACATTTGATTGTCACTCTCACATCCTCTCATAAGTATTTCTTCTCCTATACATGCCTGGTTTCAGTCTTAGCACTTTATAACCTTGAGTGTACATTGTCATATTGGCG
>SJYA01001570.1:431552-450833 GCA_006410615.1 Neotragus moschatus | reverse complement strand
GGGATATATAGATAGGGGCTCACAGTCGGGCTGGTGATGAGGAGCAAACGTGTAAGAATCTTATATTCTTCTTCCTCTAACATTGTTTTAGAAACAGTCATAGACTTGCATCAGGTAGCTTGGCAGTTAGGTCCATTGTCTTTCTTGAACTATACTGTGGCCTCCTTTCTGTTACATGAAGGGAAAGGAGAAGCACCACGAGGTGTGTGTGCGTGTGCTAAGTCGCTTTAGTCATGTCTGATTCTTTGCAACCCGGTGGACTGTATAGCCTGCCAGGCTCCTCTGTCCATGGGATTCCTCCCAGGCAAGAATACTGGAATAGCTTGTCATTTCCTCCTCCAAGGGATCTTCCCAACCTTCGGAATGTCTCCTGCTTTGGCCACTGGGTTCTTTACTGCTAGCGCCACCTGGGAAGCGCCAAGTGGTCTGCAGAGTGCTGGAAAGGTGAGCACCCAACACAGGATGTGATTATCATATCGAGTTAATCTTTGTTAGTCTTTAGACTACAGATCAGGAACAGTTAAAGTAAAAAACGTTCAGAAAAGGGCAAGAGAAAAAAGAAAACATTTTCCTCTTTTTTACTGCAACAACTGTAGTGGGGACTGTGCTGCTGTCGTTTCCCAGCTGAAAATTACCACCCTTTTAATAAGGTCAGTGAAGAATGGCAGTGAAAGTTACAAAGCCAGGAATATCTGGGGCCTCTGCACTAAGGGAAATTCCAGAGGCACTTTGGTGATTCAGCAAGGGAGAAAGAGCCAAAAGCTATATCCCCTGATTCCCATAGATCTGTCCTCCCACATAGACGAATAGGTGGCTCTATTTCACTCTCAGATCTGAGCTGCACGAGGCAGCCTGAGTACTCACTTTCAAGAAGGTGGCTCCCATTTAAGACAAATGGAGATTCTGGAGAAAAATTGCAGACAGCCTGCCAGAGGGAATAATCTGTCTCCAAGTTGGCATCTCCCAAGTGTCTGATTCTAAAGCTATAAAACATGAAAAGTGTGTGGGAAACAGGCAAGCTAATTCCAGTGGTGCATGTCTGAGCTGTCCAATACTTGCTGATTTTAAAAGGCCTTTGTACCAGGAGACAACTTGCCCTTCACCACATAGCACGTGGCCTTAAGGGCAGGCCCTTCCAGGGTCCCAGTCACTTGTCATCTGGATGATTCCAGCCTTTGCCAGCTTTTGTGTGGAGCTGAGTCAGAAGAACTAATAACAATAATAGCAAACATCATAGAAAGCTTAGCATGTGCCTGGCACAGCCAGAGAGGGTTTATATGCTTTATTTTGTTTAATCCTCATAGCAGCCCTTTAGGGCAGGTCCTATGGCCCTGAGGTCACACAGAAATGAGCTACAGGGAAGCAGTGTGACCTGGAACTTGGGGCCCTGTGGCGGTGCTGCTGTGTTCCTCTCCACCCAGCTCTCATCCAATCACCATAAAACCACCTCGGCAGCCAGATATTTCTAATAGCTAAGTGTCTAGCAAAGGCTCCATTGTCTTCGGAGCCTTAAACACAGCCCTTTTAATTGGAATTGCTTCCTCATTCAGCTTCATATATCTTCTCTCCTCCCACACAAAAGAATCCATTGTATTGGTCTCAGGAACAAACTGGATGCTCCTTTGATATACTTTGCATGTAAATGTAAGGAACAAGACTCATCTGATTTCATTATATCCTTTATTGATGTGCCTGCAGCATTTTATTGTAGGTTTTTGTGACTAGAATTTCTAACAAAGGAGGGAGTGGGCTTCCAGGCTGGCAGCTCCGAAGAGAGAGGATTTACCACATCTGGCTCTAAAGAGATGCTCACTCGTGGCTGTTGTCATTCCTAAGCTTTTAAAAGGGCTGGATGTTTCAGGAGCTGCTGCTGTTCTCTGACTGTAAAAGTGTTATCAAGCATGAGACGAATGCTCCTTGCCACTGTAGGGGGGTGGGGGACTTTTTGAACCTGCCTGAAAAGAGAGGCAGGATGACATGGTATCACTGGGGGAAATAAATGCACTCACATGCCAGGACTAAGAGCTGGTACCTAATCCTTCCTACCTGCAATGACAGGCTCCTGGGACTACAGAATGGAGTTAATTATTCCCAACATTCTTCATTATAATTCTAAATGAGATGATGATTAGAAATAGTACCTAGTCATTGAACTGTAAATGCCTGAGGCATTCTCTTGCTGGAGAAACTAGCATTTTTTTCCTATGGTGTGTTAATTCCTTCAGCATTATCTTCTTTTTTTTTTTTTTTTTTGCGGTTTAGTTGGTCTTTTAAATAACTGGAGCCTCTACAACTCTGTTGTGCCAAATGGAAACAGTTAACAGTGACTAAAAGCTGACTAAGCACCAGGTTCTTTATTGCGTTACTGCATTTAATCCTCACAGTCGTCTTCTGAAATTGGGATTTTATTATTTCCATTGTATAGGTGGCAGGGAGTGACTAAGTGCCTTCACTGGCGGCACAGCTCGTAGATTTGAATCCACAGAGTCACACTGCAAAATGTAAGACACTTGTCTCTGAAAACCTAGAGTTTTCTTCCCTTAATACCTGGTTTAGAGGTCTATCCTTATCTAGAAGCGTCTGGGGTCTAAAGCCTTCCTGATGGCACCACTTCAGCCTTCTCTTTGTCAATGTTCCAATTTAATCTGTTCATTCTGTCTTTTAACAAGGCACATGTAAGACTACCCCCCATCAGCCAAAGTTTTGTTCACTGAAGAAAAAACAACCATTCAATATGAAAGCTGTGAGTTCAATCTTATTTGGAGTTACTGAGGAAAATAGCACAGGAAGACAACCTCGCAGATAATTCTGANTCCAATTTAATCTGTTCATTCTATCTTTTAACAAGGCACATGTAAGACTACCCCCCATCAGCCAAAGTTTTGTTCACTGAAGAAAAAACAACCATTCAATATGAAAGCTGTGAGTTCAATCTTATTTGGAGTTACTGAGGAAAATAGCACAGGAAGACAACCTCGCAGATAATTCTGAGGAACTACTTCAAATAGGTAGGAGATGAGGTCAGCAAATATATGATTTTGGTGAAGGGGCTCAGTATAAGCAAGCACGCATCTCAGTAGAAGTCTGCTGCTAGTCACGAGGAGCAAATGTCTCTGTTAATTAGTTCAGTGCTCTTCTAGGCATAAGAAGATGAGACCAGGAAATGGCAACCCACTCCAGTATCCTTGCCTGGGAAATCTCATGGACAAAGGTACCTAGCAGGCTATAGTTCATGGAGTCGCAAAGAGTCTGGCATGACTGAGCGACAAAACAAAAGCAAACAAGAGATAAGAAGATACAAGAAATTGGGTGCATAAAATTTTTCCTGACAATATTTATTTGAAGGCCTGTTCTGCCAGTTTTTCCCACACACAGAGTGCCTCATCCTGATTTCCACCTAACTCTTTTCAAGATGTGTTAAGTAAAGATCAGTGGCAGGACTGCTGCAGCTAGTGACTTCATTTTGTACAACCACATGGAGAACCACATTTTTTGATGTGTAGTTTCTATGGGCACTAAACTTCACAAAAACTAATTGAATGTAGTTTTTAAAAATCAGTTATTCACTATAAAAAGTGTTGGTATACAAAAGTACTTATCAATACAACAGAAGTCTTAGCTTGCCTAATTATATATACTACTAAATGTTATGCCCGAGGTCCGAATCCCCAAAACTGAGAGAATAAGACGTCTACAGTAATGCAAAAGCATAAAGGGGTTTTATTGCTAGCTCGAGCTAGGGCTCAGGTCTCATCCAACGTGGTGGAGTCTTGACGAGAGCCCCGAGATCTGATTTGCACCTGCTTTTATACCGGCAGTTCTATGTCTCTGCAACAGCATAGCTGGCGTATAATGATTGGCTAAGTCGTACATGCCTGTGGGATTTTCAAATCACAAAATCTCATTGGCTCGGGTTTGAATCAAAATCCTAATCCTGATTGGTTCGAGTTTGGCACCAGTGGGACTTTCCCAGGGTGGAGTTTCCTAGAATTATAACTCAGGTTTACAAGAGCCAGAGACTTAGGCTTGGTGTAGCCTGTTGGGCCTGTCATGGCTCTGGTCTGGTCCCTTAACCCTAAAAGCTAAATTTGCTTTACTTAGACTTACTGTAGAGTTCCTTCAAATACTGAGCTCCCTCATGTATTTAAAGTGAAATTCAATGATGAAAAAATTGATTCACAGCTTTTTAAGAATGAATGCATAAAGAAAGCAACCTGCTTCTAATAAATTCTTTCATATATATTCATATATTTCCTTTAACCTAGAAGCTCCATTGCTAAGCAGGACTAAAGGTTTTTCAAGGCTTCCACACATCAGTGGAGCGCAATTCTCTTCCTGTTTCTTTCATTCCATTTCTAAATTGAGTATCAGAGTAATAGAAAGTCAATCATCAGATAATACCTTTCAATAATTCCAGAACTCACATATTGCTTTCTTTTACCATTCTTTGAAAAAATATCGTAAGATTTTCTAACTGACTGGAGAGTTAGTGAGAGCACAGTAGGGTCTAAATACTGTTATCTTTCAAAGACACAACCAAAGAGTCAGAATCACTGACTAGTTCACACAAGCACTTTGGGGGATAATCAATAACCTTGAGATTATGTTTCTGGTTTGTTTGTTTGTTTGTTTTTAGCTCTGCAAAAAGAAGTTTGNAGGTCTTAGTTGAAGCATTCAGGACCTAGTTCCTTGGCCAGCGATCGAACTGGGCCCCCCTGGACTGGAAGCACAAAGTATTAACCACTGGACCAGCAACGTAGTGCCCCTGAGATTCATTTTAATAAAGACAATAGAAAATAAAAGTGGTTCTACAGATCCTCACTCAAGTAAGACCATCTTTGCTAAGGACTTCAGAGCAGCATTATTCTTGATGCGTGCCATACAATGTGAAATATAATATCTACTAATTTTTGTGCTTTGAAATATTACTCATACATTATAATTAAACTCTGGTCACAGAACCTTGGAATAAAAGATTCCCTAAGGCTCTGGCACCAATTGTCAGGGGGACAGGGTGCTCTGGGGGGAGCCACTCAAACTCCAGTCCTGTTTTCCCTCAACGGTGTTGAATGGATTGGGACACGATCATGTCTAACATGGGAATGGGAGTCTCGTGTGTACTGGAGAATTTAAACTTGGTTGTAATTGGAGACAAAAGCCACATTAGTTGATTTAAAGACACTAAAAGCCTGAAAGAAATTCTTTGTGCTCACAGTTCAGAAAAAGCGAAAGCATCCTCCTCTTGAGACGAAGGCCCCTCCAACAAAGCCCTTGATGGAGGCAAAAGAAAAATCAATGGAAAAATTTTAATCCTTACATAAGCATAATACATTATGCATGATAATCTTCAGAATTTGAAATCCACTTACAGGCAATCATCTGAAAAAGCAGGGGCTGGTTTACAAGGTGACTTCATTTTCCTGTAGTTGCGTGAAAAATGTTCAAAGTAAGAACAGGAAAACTCCTGTTTTTAATCTCTGAAAGAAGAAAACAAATGCTTTTATGTGTAATGTCTCAATAGCCACTCTTTAGGAAAGTCACAGTAATATAACAGTAATAATAACAATAATGATAGCTAACAGCTATTAAGTGCTTACTCTGTTCCAGGCACTTAATATGCATGATCTCCCTTAATCCTCAAAATGAGGAGGGTTTGATTTTTCATCCCCGTGAAAACAGCTGAAGAGACTGAAGCTCAGAGAGATTAAGAAATTTGCCAGAGATCACAAAAGTAGAAATTGGAAGAGCTGGGATTTGAACCCAGGTAGACTGACTCCACCGGCTACCATGCTATGTGGCTTTTCTCATTTTATGTATTAGGAAACTGCTGTTTATTTTCCTAAGGCCTCAAGTTTTGTTGTAAAGTTCGAATTCCATTCTAGTTTTCTCTCCAAAACCCACTGTCTTTACATTCCTCCATGATACTTTCTCTAGTTAAAACAAAGCATTAGATTTGAAATATCCCAATATCTTAGAGTAGAGATCAGTAACTAACTGACTAAATCTGCCTACTATCTGATTTTGTAGATAAAGTGTTTTTGGAACACAGCCATGCCCAGTTGTCTCAGTGTTGTCTGTGGCTGGTTTTGTGTTACAGTTGAGTTGTCATAGCATAAGGTCCACAGGTTAAAATATTTCCTATCTGGCTGTTCACAGAAAAAGTTTGTAGACTCTTATCAGAAACATTTCTTTTCTTTTTCCTAACTAACCTATGGTCCACATCTTCACCAGTAGCAGCTTTGAGTAAGAGAGTAGGCTAGTGATAACTAGCCTGGCTAACTGTGCTTATTTTAAATCTGAGATTGTCTGTTGTTCAGTCGCTAAGTTGTGTCTGACTCTGAGATCCCATGGACTGCAGCACACCAACATTCCTTGTCCTTCACTATCGCCTGCAGTTTGCCCCAACATGTCCACTGAGTCAGGGTTGCCATCCAACCATCTCATCCTCTGTTGCCCCCTTCTCCTCTTGCCCTCAGTCTTTCCCAGAATCAGGATCTGGGACCAAGTAAACACAAGGACAGAGGCTTTGTTATAACAAAGTGTATCTGGTCTTTGGTACTTTCTCTCAACCTGCCCTAGAATCAGAAGAGCAATTCCCTTTTGTATACCCAGCACCTTCAACACTGCCAGAGCTATCGGAGACAATTGGTCTAAACTGATAGTCAGAAATATCTTGCAATAGACCACAAATTCTGTCTCCAGTCAGTCTCCAGGATGTAGTTCAAGTTCAGTAGCCTGACAGTTGTGATCCTCTCCCCTCTCCCTACAAATCCTAGCTCATTTTCCTATGCAACAATTTCTGTTTCTTAAGACTTAACTCCTGACCATTTGACCACTCAGAAAGGCCAGATTTGCCAGGTTGGCCAGATCCAGCTGGCTTTGGAAGAGGACTGATGTGATCAAAATGATGCTTATGATGTGCAAAAGAACCTGTAGGGGGGAGAGACTGGAGGCTAAGGGGTCAATTAGGAACCTATTTGAGGTGATAATTGTGTAGACAGGGGCAATGAGAGTAGAGAGGAAGGGACAGATTGGAAAGAGATTTGAAAGGAAGCATCTTCAGGAATTGGATGACTTAGTGATCTGAGGAATGAAGAGAGAAGTGTAACAGAGTAAGAATTTTAGTGTTAGGACTAGTAGATGGTGTTGTCATTGACAAAAATAGATATTCTCAGAAGAAAAGCAGAGTAAAGGGGGTGAAACAAAGTGTATCTGGAATTAAGATTGGGATTATCCTTCTGATAATTGTGTGGAATAGGAAATTAGTGCCACTTTTGAATTGAGGCCTAGAGATTTTGACCTAATAAGAACTGCCAAACAACACTATAAATCAATTATACTCCAATAAAACCTACAATTTTTTTTAAATTGACAGACAGACTCATGCATTCATTCACTCTGCAAATATTTATTTGAGCCACCACAATGTGCCAGACACAGTTCTAAGCCCTTGGGATGTATTAGAGAACAAAACAAAAGCTTCTTGCTTTTATGGAGCATACGTTCTAGCAAGAGAGACAAGCAATAAATAATGACCATCATAAATAAGTATATAGTGTAATAATGTGTTAAGTGTATGATTAGGCAGGGTAAAGATTAGGCAGGGTAAAGTGGCTGGAGGCTCCTGGGGCAGGTGAAGGTCTTTGCAATTTTTAAAATGTTCCCAGACAACACCTAGAGCTCTTTTTCTATGATCTGTGGTTTGTTATTTGTCTTCTGACTGAAGGAGCAGAAGAAAAAATTGTAGGGTATTGGCTACTGTGTAATGTTTTAATAAAGATTCTTTGTATGGCACATCTGGAGGCAATTTTTAAAAAGGGAAACTTCTTATGGTTCCCATTTCCTGAATGAGTAGTACTGCAATGAAATTTAGGTGAGTCGAGGCTGATAATTTTCAGCAATTTAAATGTCGTTGCCTTTCCTAGAAGGAAGACCTTTGTTTATAAACAGCCTCGTCAATAGCCTCGTCAATAGAAGACGTAGCAACGTTGTTCACATCCTTCTGATAGGCTCCCAGTCGGGGCACGCGGTGCAGAGGAATATACAGGGGTTTGAAGCATCATTAGTCAGCTTCGGGGTTTTGCTCTTTGTGATGAGGGAGGAAAGGCACAGAACCAGTTTCTCTCTTTCTTAGCAGACAAATCGGATGGGATGACAACCTTTTCGTAAAGACTGAGAATTTAAGCAATTACTTAGTGATGCAGAGGACCATTATCTGCATTCTTCCCTTCTTGGATTAGTAACAAAGTCCCCACTTGGGTCACATGCTAAACAGCTCTCAGTTTTCTGCGTTTCTTCAATAGGATATGATGTGCTAAAGAGCCTCTTCAATTTCTACTGCCTTCCATTGCCAAGATCCTTATTTAGGGTCTGCAGAGGAGAGGGGGTATTTAAAAANCTTCTTGGATTAGTAACAAAGTCCCCACTTGGGTCACATGCTAAACAGCTCTCAGTTTTCTGCGTTTCTTCAATAGGATATGATGTGCTAAAGAGCCTCTTCAATTTCTACTGCCTTCCATTGCCAAGATCCTTATTTAGGGTCTGCAGAGGAGAGGGGGTATTTAAAAAGGAAGGAGAGAGAAAAGAGGGGGTGACATGGTTTTTGGAGAGTGTCTGAAGACACCATTGGTACAGATTAAGAGAGAGGTATGCATTGGAATTCTAAAATGGCCTCAGTTCTGTTGAAAATAGTGAAACTTGATTCTTTGATGTGGAAATGAACTAAAAAGGGAAGGGAAAAGGTGTACTTGTAAACTCTGGGCCTTTTTGTGTGTGTTGCTTTTCCTGAGCCAGTGAAATTCCCCAGGTGCAGGGGACAGCCTGATGCTTGAAGGGACACCCATTGAGCAGACCCAGGTTTCCCTTCCTTTGTGTTGACAGAAGCAGCTGCAGCCACAGCAGTTGGCAAGGTAAGATCCTGACTGCTTTGGAAGAATCCTGGGAAGAGCCCAGCCTCAGTTTGCATCTTTCCAGCTGCAGGTTGAGGAGGACAGAAGGGCTGGGTACTGGAATAGTTTTTAATGTATCACCTTCTGCACTCAGAGAACTGGGCTCACATACAGCCATCCTTGGAAAGGAATCATTTTTAAAAATATTTTTATTGAAATATAGTTTACTTACAATGTTGTGTTACACACATACATAATAATGTTCTCTTCCAAATTAGGTTATAAAACACTGAGTAGAGTTTCCTGGGCTATATAGTAGGTCCTTGTTGGTTATCTATTTTATGTGTAGTAGTGTATAGATTTTAATTCCAAACTCCTAATTTATCCCTCCCCTGCTCCCTTTGGTAACCATAGTTCATTTTCTATGTCTGTAAGTCTATTTCTGTTTTTTAAATAAATTCATTTCTGTCATTTGTTTTAGATTCCACATATAACCTATATCATAGGAAAGGAACTATTTTCAGTTAGAAGAGCCCTCACCAAAGAATGTCTTCAGTGGAAATGCATTGTTTAATATTGCATTAGCGATTTCTACCCCTTGCACCTATCCAGTTCAACATTTATTAAACTCCTCATGGGTGCTTAGGACTCTGTGAGGTGCTGCAGACTAACAGGAAAGAGTAAACTTGAATTAATAACAAAGTAACGTGAAAATTTTTTTTTTTTTTTTTAGCAGTCTTCATAGGAATTCCATTACAAGGAAGCAATGAGAAAGCATGGACCCCACACTAGTGATAGCCCCTGGCATTCCTTGTCCTTTCACACACACATACAAACACCCAAAGATGCGCTCAGGTAGAAATGCTCTTTGGGTATGAATACCCATGGCTTTTTACACAGTGCCACTTGTCCTAGCTGGGCTACCCCATGGTGTCATCTCATTGATGAAATGCTGATTAAGTTGCTTTGTGTTCCATCATGGACCAATGGGTCATTCTCTGCTTCTTGTCAACTTCAAACAAGCTGGGCAGTCTGAGTTTGTTTTAACTCTACTGATCCCAAATGCCTTTTGTCTTTATCAGACTTTATTCTTATCTTTTCAGAAATTGAATAGTTTCTCTTTTTCCTGTTTCCTCAATATTTGCTTAACAGATGCAAACTTACAAAAGATGTTTCTGAAAGTGAAGCCGACTGACAAAGTACCCAATTTTGTTTCTAAATAACTATTTATAGAATTTTCCAAAGACAGTCTGTCACAGATGGGGGATTCCATCTCAGTCTACCTTGAAAAGCAATCGAATTAAAGAAACATTTGCTGAGTATCTGCTTTGTTTGACTTTGTTCTAGGGGAGTTNGAAGCCGACTGACAAAGTACCCAATTTTGTTTCTAAATAACTATTTATAGAATTTTCCAAAGACAGTCTGTCACAGATGGGGGATTCCATCTCAGTCTACCTTGAAAAGCAATCGAATTAAAGAAACATTTGCTGAGTATCTGCTTTGTTTGACTTTGTTCTAGGGGAGTTAGAAAGGAAGAAGGATTTGTCCCTGCCCTTGAGGAGTTTAAAGTCAAATTGAATTAAGAGGCAACATTACTTAGGCCAAGAATTCACTTCTGAGTTTTTGAATTTGCATTCTTGGGTTCAGTGTTTCTATGTATAATGGCCAAAAGGGTCCATTAAGTTTAATCTAAGCAACGTAGTAGATTTAGTTGTTCGTGAAAAAGAGCTCTCTAACCCAAATAAAGGAAACTCAGTCTAGACACTGGGGATGCTTTAACTAATTTTCAAGCTAATTTGGCATAACTAGTTCTTTTCCTAATAGTCCTTCCTTCCAGACTGTATGAGCATTAAGCACTCACCCAGTCTGACCACTTTCCCTGGAGAGGTAAAGCTGCATCAGGCATGAATCCAGCTCTCAAGAAGCTCACTGCCAAGCTCAGCAGGTGAGGCAGAGCACGAGGGAAAAAGTCACTGGTGCACAAGAACAAGAACCACGGGACCAGTGGGGTCCCAATAACTGGGGTTGAGAGGTTGAGAGAATCACTCCTCTGCTTTTTCTTCAGATTAACTTCATCTCCCCACGTCAAGGTGTAGTGTAAGGGTTGTGGGGAATTCTTTGTGCTTTTTGGATGCAAGGTGTATTATATAAGGTCTGTAAAAAGTTTTGGGGTACATTTAGAAAAAACTGATAACAGTGATAATAATATCTAATATGTATTGAGTGCTTTATTATATGCCTGGCATTAACCTAAAGATGGGAATATAGCTCTAATCTGTAACTCTATTTTATATCTGTTGACCCCTGAATTATCAAAACATTAATTTCTAAATGTGCCCTGTTCATAATCTTTTTACAGTTGTTAACCTGGGTGACAGTTTCATGAGAATTCATTAATTCTCTCTACTTTTGTGTCTTTAAATTTTTCATAATCAGAGGCCATGCTGAAAAAGGAAGGGGCCAAATAAACTTCATTACCTAAATAATACCTCTGACAAATGATGAAGGCTAAGAAAGAAGTCAACAGTTCTTCAGTATTTACTATGAGCCAATCCTTCACATACTATCTGTGAACTAACTGTGACTGCATTTTACAAATGAGGCAATTGAGGCTCAGAGAGGTTAAAGGACTTTTTAAGGAGTTGAATGCTGGTCAAAGCTTATGTATGCTCTTTCCAGCATACCATCTTGCTCTCCTGGTCCATATGGTTTCTAAGGACAGGATCCCTGTGTTTGATCTTGGCAGCCCCAAGTGCCAGTGGGTGAAATCATAGTGCTACACTTCAAAAGTCTCTCTCCGACCTAGTTCAAAACCAGATAAAGTGTTCTAAAAACAATATGACATGTATGCTTTAGGAAACATTGCAAAGAAAGATGGAGAAAACTGGCAAAGCAATGGTTAATGATAATTTGTCTCTGAGCAGAACATCCTTCGCTGTGTGGGTGTGAGCAGGGAAGCATAGCATTTGGGACTGTGGGGCAACCAACATTTATTTCCAGACATTTCACAACCTCTCTTTAAGGTTAGATTTAAGGCCCATTTCACAGATGGGAAGAAGGAGGCTGAGAGGTCCAAGCTGGCAGCACCAAGTGTTCGCTGAGCATTACCATGCCATGGAGTGTGGTGCGGCTGGAGTTCAAACCTGGCCTGTCCTGTCCCTCGGTGAACATCCTCTCACCACAACAGTTAAGTGCTATGGTAGAATCAGATGCTTTCTTCTGTGTAAACACCATCTATTAAAGGCTACAGAGGGTCAGCCAAATTCCTCTATGTGGCCTGGGAGGGGGGAAGCGTTGAGTGTAACAAAATGGCAGCATTTCTTTGTCATGAGGCAAAATTTCCCCCACTCTGTTTGGATTTATTTGGTCTGCATGGACCAAACTGAACAGAAGTGAATTATCCCATCTGTTGTCAAAACCATCCTCCCTGACTTCAAAGAGTGCCGGCCCCTGGAGGGAGAGCCCCCCAGGGTGCAGAGAGAGATGGAAGCCCCTAGGCCTCCTGTCGCCGCTTCAGTCTCTGGGCGCTGGAGCCGCTGCCTGTCATCCCAGCTGACTTCACTGTGACTCTGCAGTCCTCACCACCCCCAGCATTCGCCTCAACTCAAACAGACGAGGCCGATCCCTGTTTGAAGTGGCTGTGCTACTCTTCACACGGTGGGCTCTCCACGGAGGTGCAGCGGGATTAGAGGAAACGGCTCCCCGTGGGGCACGGCCACCTACGCCTCCGGCGGCTGCGGCGGCGACAGTCAGAGCTTTCAGCCGCTCAGGGGGCAATAGTGGCATTCTGGGTTTTTCCACAGGGGTCCCCAGGCCACCGAGGGATCTTAATTAAAGTGGCTTTGTGGGCCTTGGAGGCAAACAGGCCCAGAACTCAGAGGGGGTTCTTGTTGTGAGTTCTGGTTCAGTTTCTCCCTAGTCTCAGAGGGACCTAGTTCATAGGAGCAAAGGAAATGAAACAACTGGGCCTACTGTCTAAATCCGAAAGCGAAAGTCTTGTTCACCTAATAACCCAGAGCAGTCCCTGCAGAGCATCACCTGGTATTTCCTTGGCTGGTGTAGAAATGATCGGGAAACCAAACTGGAAATTGCTCAAGGTAGAACTTTCCTGGTGGCTCACTGGTAAAGGACCTGCCTGTCAAGGCAGGAGATGCAGGTTTGATTCCCTGGGTTAGGAAGATCCTCTGGAGGAAGGCATGGCAACCCACTTCATTATTTTTGCCTGGAGAATCCCATGGACAGAGGAGCCTGGTGGGCTATAGTCCATGGGGTCGCAAAGAGTTGAACTCAGCTGAAGCAACTTAGCACGCACACACCATGCATTGGAGTGATGCTTTCTCCTCCCTCAGAGTATTCTGAGGAAAAGGTAATAAATAGATCAGTAAGGAAATTAGTTCTCTTAAAGTTTAATTACATGCATTAGTTATTACCTTTTCATGATGATAGATGAAAATTTTGAGTTATTTTGCTATAGGGCAAGTATCTCCCCATAGATATTTCAAATGTAACTCTAAGCAAATATTTTTTAAAAAGATAATACAAAGTTAAATATAAAATTCTCTTCTCTGTAAAAAATATTTTTTATGAAGATCAATTTTGTGTGTGTGTCTTTGATTTCATTTGAGTATTACTCTCTGGATAGAATCATAGAATATATCTGTTTTGAAAATATTATTTAAAAAAGAAAAATGAAGTCTGGGTGCCATTTTTTAATAGAGTATCAATAATTATATTTTCTCATTGAGATGACACAATTAGATAGGATTAAAAGAAATATTAGCATCCAAGGATAATTTATACTGATGCCTTTCCCTCTGTTTTTAAAGTATGAAATTATTTACACATCCCTCTAGTTGGCAGTTGTTTCACAATTTGTAGATATATATATATATATACACACACACACACATATCAGTTCAGTTTAGTCGGTCAGTCGTGTCCGACTCTTTGCAACCCTATGAATCGCAGCACGCCAGGCCTCCCTGTCCATCACCAACTCCTGGAGTTTACTCAAACTCACGTCCATCGAGTCGGTGATGCCATCCAGCCATCTCATCCTCTGTCGTCCCCTTCTTCTCCTGCCCCCAATCCCTCCCATTATCAGAGTCTTTTCCAATGAGTCAACTCTTCGCCTGAGGTGGCTAAAGTACTGGAGTTTAATAATGATGGTATATATTTGTTTTTATAAGAGTGCCTGCTTTGAATTTTTTCTCTTAATCAAGGGACTCGGGTAATAAATTCGGACTTTATGATTGTAAGAAAGCACTAATGTTTATCTACAAAAAAATACGACTGAAAATAGTCTATGGATTGTCACATCTGGTGTGCAATGGTTTACCAGTTCATACAATTGAGACTTTCAAAAAATCGGTGACTGGTCCCAACAAATCAGAGCAAGGGTAAAATTTACTCAATATAATTGTTTAAAGAGGCTACTTATAACTGAAACACGTTTAAATTTTGCCTGGGGATGAAGTAGTCTTATTTCATGGTGTTAGTACCAGAGCAGGTAGTTCTAGGGAATTTGCACAACTGCTGTGCAAATCTATAAAGATGACTATAAAGATGACTAGCTGACATGGCAGAGCTAAGGGACTGAAGTTCAAAGTTGGTGTAGACATCTGTGATTGACTGTAGGGAATGCCAGGCACTGCCAGACAGATGTGTTGGGAATTCACCCCCAAACTTCATGGAGTCACCTTGTGCTCACTCCTTCAAGAGAAATCTGGTGAAGGGGAACTTTAACAATGCTGAAAAAGAGCTAAACGATAACCTTTTCTTCCAGGAATAGGGATGCCTCTGGTTGTGCACGAGTCAGTGAGAGTAGAAGCTGTCTCAGAGCCTTGCAGACAAGACCTGCATTGTCCAAGGTTGCTGTTTCCGCTGCCATTCCCTGGCTCCCCTCTGCCCTCAAAAGATTTGTAAAGTGGTCAGGGCCATGATGTTGCCCAGTTTTGCTACCAACTTTCTTTTCTCTTGATCTTTTGTTTCAATGTCTGCTTTCTTTCGTCTATGTGCTCACTGAAGCCTAATTGTGGGGGTCAAGCTATAATTAGTTTATATATGAAGTTTAATTCACTGTGGCTCTTCTGGCATTAGACTCAAATGGGCTTTGATGTCTGGCTGGAGCTTTGATCCCTGTCCCTCGAATGGTGGTCATCAACCCAACTCAAAAGACTGCCCTTTATTTTTTCCCCTCCTATTTGGAGACAGCTTTTCCCAATTACATCATTTGTGTTTGGCCATAAAAGCTGGAAGGCATCATTTTGTTGCATTGCTCTATAGCAAAACGTGCAATTGATGCTCCTTACTTTGCTGGGCTGCAAAAAAATGTTCACTGCTGGATAAGGCATTTGTACAATGATACTCAGACTTTGTGGGGGTGCTCTTGGGAGTTTTATGCCCAAGGGCAAAGAATCAGACTCTGCCTAGGAAATGTCTTTAAGTGTAAGCCACATGACTGTGATATATTCAGTCAAGATTCCTTTTCATGCTGGCAACTTTATCTTACTGTCTAGATCCTCTCTGGGTGGCAGATCCACCCGTCTTTAATGTCACACATTCTGAGTGTCACACATTCTGAGTGTCGATTAGCAGCCTTTCTGAGAAGACAGAGGCCTCCAGGGAAAGCAAAAGAACTAAAGAGAGCTGAGCAATACTAGAAAGGAGATAACAAAGTAGCATTGGTGGAGGAAGAAGCACCAGCACTTGCTTTAAAATGAAAAAGAAAGAAAAATCAAAACAGTAAGGCGAAGTGAGATTCTGTCGCTGACAGGAAGGAGCAGCAAACAGTGGGTGATTACCTTCAACTGCTTCCCAAATACCTGCAACCAAAACAAAGACTCAAAGAGGAAAGAAAGCCTAAGAAAGAAAGACTAAATTGGAGAGGAGAAATAGGCTGTTGGGTTAAAAAGAGAATAAGGGGCAACCCAACCAGGCACACTTAATCTGACAACATTAGTTTTCCTGGAAAAACAATTACAGCGTTGAGCTCCTTGCTGCTAACTTCACTTGACAGCCTGAGTTTGTTTTAATTGGCGCATGAATGAACGGCATTATTTATTAATGTGTAATGGATACTTTGGAAAGCATAACCTCTTTTCCTATTTGTGACCGTTTTATTGGTGGAGCCATTTGAATACATTAGTTTTAATATTTAAACTTGCTGGGAACACTTTTTCATGGAGATGTCCAAGCTGTTATGGCAAATGGTTTGCTTTGGGCTAATGAGCCAGCTCGAAGTTGCATTTGGTGAGGAGGGGGCTGGGGAGGTATAGAGGTTTGGAGACACAGTGACTTGTCTGTCTACTTTAACAAGATTTATTAGTAGTGTGTAGAAACATGTTTCAGCTTTTTTCCTCCCTCTCAACTATATAAATATAGTTGTCAATGTGTGACATAACGCAGGCCCCCATAATAGACTCCACCCAGCCAGAAGGAATCTAATTCAGAACTAGAAAGCAAGGAGCTTGCCTATAAATGAATAGCACGAGACGATGACAGAGGACAAAGGGGCGTGGCCTTTGGCAAAGAGGACCAGTCATTATTCTTTAGTGCTTTACTAAAATTAGGAAGGAAAATTTACTTCCTTTATTATCAAGTACTGTGTTTGGCGCACAGTAGGCACAAAGCTTAAATGAGCTGAAGAGAATTAGTTTTGTATGCTGAGGAGCACCCAAGCATCACTCCGTTTCTACATTTTTAGATTTAATATACCATCCGGTTAATTATGAATCATGGTTGTAGTTATAGTTCCATTTATGTCTGTGAGGGCAGCCGTGGGGAGGTCAATGGAGAGTGGCTAGAGAACTCTTGTTTTTGCTTTTTGGTAAATGTGACACTGAGTATTTTTTGCAGAGTTTAAGTTAGTTAGAAACTGTGTTAATGAAAAAACAATTTACAACCAACCTGCAGTTTCTTGAATGGTTGCAAAGGCATTGTCCTGAGTATAGTAATACTTACTGTTAGGTCACTCAGTTGTGTCTGACTCTTTGTGACCCCATGGACTGCAGCAGGCCAGGCTTCCCTTTCCTTTGCCATATCCCTGAGTTTGCTCAAACTTAGGTCCATTGAGTCGGTGATGCCATCCAACCGTCGTGTCCTCTGTCGTCGCCTTCTCCTCCTGCCTTCTGTCTTTCCCAGCATCAGGGTCTCTTCTAATGAGTCTTTTCCAATAGTAACACTAAGAGAAAAATAATCACTGCCTTCAAGGAATCCTAGTGATGTAACTGGAGAGAATAGATACACATAAACACCTATGTACATAGTTATGTGTGTGCATACCCGGATAAATAACCATGCAAAGAGCATTTGGTAAGAATCAAATTCATGCAGTTGACTGGAATTCAGAGGAGAGAAGTGAACTGATCTTGGAGGGAAGAAGGTTGGCCCACACAGAGAGGAGAAAGGAAGAATTCTTAACAGGGGTAAGAAGCTTAAGAAAGGTCTAAGTCTTAAATAATGATAGAGAATGCATACAACACTGTGCCCGAACTTCAGGAAGTGCAACTGGCTGAATTCAATTTCTGAGGCTCTTGGATGTACTGCTTTTAAAACAGATATGGAACTTTTCCTTGGACAAGCCAGCGAGAGGCATTTCCAGACCCCATCTCACTGAAATGCCCTGAGACCAGTGTCCCAAGCATAGATGACAATATTACAAATGCAACCGCAGGGGAAAAGTTTGTTAAGTCTTTCTGGAGGAAGAAAAGAAAGATACAACTTAACTCACATAACCTTTACTCTCTCTGTGCCTGCGCCATTGTAAACACACCATATATATATATATGTTATATACTGTATATTATTATAATTCTTACAACAGACACTTTGTTAGTAGTTCCATTTTACCCTTGGGGAAACGGAGGCACAGAGAGGTGAAGTTACTTGCCTGCGCAGCTAATCTTGGCAGGAAAGGGGATTCAAATTCAGGCAATCCGGTTTCAGAGCTCCTGTGCTTGCAGACTAAATAACAATAAAAAACTCTTAACAAAAAAAAAACCAAAGCGCGCACGCGTACGCGCACCCCCTAAGCCCTGAGCTTGTAGAAGAATTGATGCAACCGCTGGCTGTACAGCGACATCCTCCTGCTTAATTTTAACTGCCTTCCATGAAAAGATTAAAACAACAGCAACGAAACCAAGAGTTCAGCAGTTTTCGGACAGCGCCGCACTGTGCCTTGCAGAGCTTGCCTTTACAACTTGGAGTCACAAACGCCAACTCCAAGAAAAAGTCTTTGAAACTCGCAGTACCTTACTTGGTAAGGTGGAAGAAACCTAAACCAGCCTGAGTGGATACACACAGTGGGCGTGTGGGGAAAGGGTTAACATGGTGGGCTGCAACTCGGTCGAGTTTCAGAAAGTTCTCTGGGGAGCCCAACTGCTGCGTCCCTTGGCGGACCCTGCCAGCGAAGCCGGCTGTAACAGGATGCTGGGGCTCGGGGTGCTCGCCCCTGGCTTTGTGCGATTGTAAAGAACCAATAAGAAGCGAGGCAAAAACTGGGTGCCGTAAACCCGAAAAGGGGGCGAGGAGGCCCGCGGGGAAGAGCGGGGGAGGAGAGAGGGAGGAGCGGGGAGGGCCAGGCGAGCAGGAGGCCGGCGCCGAGCGCGAGCGGCGCCCCTGACACTAGAGGGGGAAGCCGAGGGGGAGCGGGCCTCGCAGCCGAGGGGCCGGCGCGGGGAGGGGGTTCGCCAGGCCGCCGCGCGTGACGTAGCGCCGGGCAGGGCGTTATCAGCTGCGGGCCGCGGCGAGGGACGCGCGGCGACAGCGGACGGCGCCGCCCCGGGCCCGGACGGCTGCAGCCCGGGGCCGCGCGCGGGTCCTGAGCGCTCCGGGTCCCTGCCCCCGCCGCCGCGATCTGCCGCCGGGAGGCATGAGCCCGAGGCCGCAGCCCTAGCGCCCGCTCCTCCGCCCGGGCGGCCCCGCTGCGGGGACGGGTGCGAGCGGCCGGGTTGGGGGCCATGAAGCCGAGTCCGACCGGGACAGCTAAGGAGCAGGAGCCGCCGGCGCCGGCCCGGGGAGAGCAGCGCACGGCGGAGCCTGAGGGGCGCTGGCGGGAGAAGGGCGAGGCGGACACGGAGCGGCAGCGCACCCGCGAGCGGCAGGAGGCCACGCTGGCCGGGCTGGCGGAGCTGGAGTACCTGCGCCAGCGCCAGGAGCTGCTGGTCCGGGGCGCCCTGCGCGGCACCGGGGGCGCGGGGGCCGCTGCAGCCCGCGCCGGGGAGCTGCCAGGGGAGGCGGCGCAGCGCAACCGCCTGGAGGAGAAGTTCTTGGAGGAGAACATCTTGCTGCTGCGGAAGCAATTGGTAGGTCGTGCCCGGAGGTGGGGGCACGGTTGTCCCTGCAGACGGGCCGGGGGTCGGGCAGGTGGTCCGTGGTGGGTGCCTCTAGCTAG
>SJYA01001570.1:396211-418357 GCA_006410615.1 Neotragus moschatus | reverse complement strand
TGTCTTGTATTTGTTGATTCTTTGTTATTCTCTCACTACCCCTGAATTTGTCTTCAGAGAAACTGGCCTGATCAAGCTGGTGCTGACCAGTTGATTTCTTCAGAGTGTACCTTTAAATGTTTTTCAGATCTCATAGGATGGCTGGAATATAAAGAAGGCCATTGTGAAGACCAGGCCTCAGGGCAGTTGACTGTTCCCCCTCCACACCACAACCTAATTTCCTTGCTGTCATTGCAGATGTGAATCCAAAGTACCAGTGTGATCTGGTGTCTAAAAATGGGAATGATGTGTATCGCTACCCCAGTCCACTTCATGCCGTGGCTGTGCAGAGCCCAATGTTCCTCCTTTGCCTGACTGGCAACCCCCTGAGGGAAGAGGAGCGGCTTGGTAACCATGCCAACGACGTATGTGCGGGATCTGAGCTGGACGCCGTCAAGACAGACACTAACTTACCATCTCCAAGCAGTTTGTGGTCTGCTCCCCATCCTTCATCCAGCAAGAAGATGGATGGTTACATTCTGAGCCTAGTCCAGAAAAAAACCCACCCAGTAAGGACCAACAAACCGAGGACCAGTGTGAACGCTGACCCCACGAAGGGGCTTCTGAGGAATGGGAGCGTTTGTGTCAGAGTGACTGGGGGTGTCTCACAGGGCAACAATGGGAACCTTAAGAATTCGAAACAGGTGCCTTTGCCCTCCGGAGGCATCCCTTCTTTGGACAATGGGGCCTTCTCCCCACCAAAACAGTGGTCAAAAGAATCAAAGCCAGAACCTCTGGAAAGCAAGAGGTTGCCCGCGCCTGAAGGCTGTTCTCCAGGCACTGCTACCGAACTTCAAGGTAAGCATCTGCCCAAAAACGCCAAGCCCGTCTCCCAGGAACATGCGAGGTGTCCCCCCGCTGGGACAGGGGAGTCCTCTAAGGAAAGCGGGCAGATCCCAGCTGCCTCTCCGAAAGAGAGCCCTGGAAGGGTCCTCGCACCGCTGCAAGAGAACAAAGTGGTCCAGCCACTGAAAAAGGTGCCACAGAAAAACAGCCCGCAGGCAGGCACTCTGGCGCCCCCTCCGGCAGCCTCAGCCCTGCTGCCCCCCACTTTCCCGGCGGAAGAGCGGCCGGATTTCAGAAGCGAGGGCTCCTCTTCTCAGAGCCTGGAGGAAGGCCCTCTGGGGAAGGCGCCGCCCGTCCTGGCGCCGCCTCCGGGGGTCAGGCCGCCCCGGGGTGCGCGCCCCGCGGCCGCCCCGAGGGGCTCCGCCGTGAAGCACCGGGCTCCGGCTGTCCACGGGCCGGAAAGTGCTCTGCCCGCCGTGAGGGAGAAGGCCCGGGCTGCCGGCAAGAAGTGTCGGTTCCCCGACGATACGGATACAAATAAGAAACTGCGGCGAGCCCCGGCCAAGGCGCGGCGGGGCGGGGGCGGCCAGCCCGACGCGGGGCTCCCCAGCCGGCCGCTGGGGCCGGGCCACCGCGCAGGGAGCCGGGCGCACGGCCACGGCCACGGCCGGGAGGCGGTGGTGGCCAAGCCCAAGCACAAGCGCACCGACTCGCGGCGGTGGAGGTCGGCCGCCGAGGTGTCCTACGAGGAGGCGCTGCGGCGCGCGCGGCGGGGCCGGCGGGAGCCCGCGGGGCTGTTCGCGGCCGGGCCTTACGCCAGCCCCTACGCGTACGCGGCGAGCGACTCCGAGTACTCGGCCGAGTGCGAGTCCCTGTTCCACTCCACCGTGCTGGACACCAGCGAGGACGAGCGCAGCAACTACACCACCAACTGCTTCGGCGACAGCGAGTCCAGCGTGAGCGAGGGCGACTTCGTGGGCGACAGCACGAGCACCAGCGACTCGGAGGAGAGCGGGGGCTTGATTTGGTCCCAGTTCGTGCAGACGCTCCCCCTGCAGCCGGTCCCGGCCCCCGACCTTCGCCACAACCCCACCAAAACCTTCGTCAAGATTAAGGCCTCGCACAACCTCAAGAAGAAGATCCTCCGCTTCCGGTCGGGCTCTTTGAAACTGATGACGACCGTCTGAGGCACAGCCTCCGTGTAGAGAGTGGGGCTTTCTAGCTCCCCACCAGTCGCTGGTGTCTTCCTTTTTCGTGTGTAATAATGTCACGGAGTGCTTTCCTTTGGTTAAGAGAAAACCGAGGTGAATTTTGTCTCATCTTCATCATGTATGGACACTAGTGCCTTTAATGGAAGGTAAAGAATGTTTTTTTTGCTGGTTAGAAGTGAATACTGAGTTTCTAATGGTGGTGACAGTGAGTGAATTTTGTGGTATCAGATGGTTTTTCTTTGAAATGGCCTGAGCATCTGTGAAGGCACAGGTTTTGATGTTCAGGTGTTAAGTGGATGAGACCTTTTGATCTGGAGGTCAGGTGGATGGCATTTGAGGACATGCATTTGCTTCTTTGGTTCTTCAGGGCAGCGTCGCCATGAGGGTTTTCCTGTTGGGGATATCCCATACAGTTGTGTGAAGCAGATACAAGGGGCAGTCGTGGTTTTCTGTCATTTTTTATATATTCTGCTTTTCTCAAATGTAGCCCCATTCTGTTTTCTTCTCAGAACTGTTTGGTTTACTGGACTCAGAACTTGAAGACCACACCCTACATCCAGAAAAGTGATCTGGGTAGGGAGGCTGGTAATACCTTGAAAGGATTCGCTAAAACCTTTGCCACCCTTGGTGCCTAGGCCCTGGTTACAGTAACCCTTTCTAGGGCCATTTACCCAACATTGATGCCTTTTTCCCTCCTCTCTAATTTACAGCAGATCCAACCATTCCTCCCTTGGAGACTTGCCTTTGGTATAACTTTTCATCATTGGGTGCAGAGAAATTCACTCCTAATGAAATAACTCTTGGGTGCCACTCCAAGCTCAGAGCTGCTCACAGAGCACTGTGCCATCTAAACATTAGCCCAAACATATTCGTGCAATCCAGTCCAGATTGGACCACTGACCCTGTCTCGGAAGGGCTTTTTTTTAAAGTTTTTTGGTAAACAGTATTGTGTAAAATTGCTTTTTTATACCAATATATGCATGTTTTGTGCATGAATAGTATTTGTTTTGATATTCCTGTTGATGTTAAACGACTGTATGATATAAACAGTATGTGTTTTTATATATCTTTGTGTAAATTTAATATAACACATTATATGCTGTAATAAACGATTTGTTTTCCTGCTGTTAAGTTTGTTATTTGGGTATAAAACCAGATGTTTACACCTATAAATCTTGTGCTGATTATTGTGGGATTTATATTAGGCCTATTCTAGCATTTGAAATATTTACAATAATTAAGGCAGATTTTAAGAGTATTTGAATGGATGGTACATAAAAAAATGAGGACAAGCAATTCACTTGTTGAGAATGTTTAAGGTGCTTCTTTAAAATTGAAGGTACGTTTAATAGAGCGCTTCTAAGGAAAATATTTCTGTGAAAACCTCCTCTCTCCCCCAGCTTCTAACTAAGAAAAATTTTCAACATGGAAAAGTTGAAAGGATAGTATAGTAAACACCTGTGTAGCCACCACCTAGATTCAACAATTGTTAACATTTTGTCATGCATGCTTTAACACTCTATATAAATATATTAGATTAAACCGTATTGCTGGTTTTGTGGGCTGAAGACAGATTTTGGTAATCTTCCCTCTCCCTACTACACTACTACATTATTTTAGAGTAGATTTCAGGCACCATGATGTTTCATTTATAAAAACCAGGTATTTCCTAAGAACAAGGTGATTCTCCTATATAACCACACCACCATAATCACACCTAATGAAAATTGACAATAGTTCTTAATATCAAATGTTTAATCTCTGTTCAGTAACTTTCCAATTTGTTTCAAGATTTTTAAATAGCAGCTTCCCTGTTCCCTCCAACCAGGATTCAGTCAATCATACTCTGCATTTGGTTATAGATCCCTAGTCTTAGAATTTGTTGTTGTTGTTCAGTTGCTCAGTCATGTCTGACTCTTTGTAACTCCGTGGACTGCAGAACACCAGGGTTCCCGGTCCTTCACCATCTGGAGTTTCCTCAAACTCATGTCGATTGAGTCGGTGATGCCATCCAACCATCTCGTCCTCTGTTGTCCCTTCTCCTCCTGCCTTCAGTCTTTCCCAGCATCAGGGTCTTAATCTTAGAATAGCCTCTCCGTATTTTTTTTACAGTGACATTTGGTTGTTAAAGTCAGCACAGTTGTCTTGTAGAAGAGCTCCATTCTGGATTTGGTTGTTTCTTTATGTTGCTTTTTTTTTTTTTTTTAAACATCTTCTAATCCCTCTATTTCCTGTAAACTGTGAAGGGTTGATTGGATTCAGGTTAAACATTCTTGGAAAGAAAATTTCACTAGTGACCTTGTGTACTTTTATTGCTTCACATCAAGAAACAGAATATCAGGTTACCTGTTATTACTGAATTTAAGAGTGATCCCTCAGTCAAGTTAGTGAGCAGAGCTTTCTCCACTGTAAAGGTTTTGTTTTTCCTCTTTGCAGATGGTTAGTATTTGTGAGTGATTCTTTGGCACAATGTGGATATCCTATTCATAACTTTTGACTTAATGGCTTGAGTTTACTTTGCTGATCCTTGCCTGAATCAGTTATTGCCTTGGGGATGCAACATGGTGGTTTTCTAAATATCTTTCCTTCTACTTTTATTGGGTGATATTATACAAAAAGGAGCTTTCCTTATTTTTTCCCTTTCTCTCTTTAAACGGTCATGGTGAATTCGTGGATTTTTACTCATTTAATACTTTATAATCAGTTATGTATATTGTTCTTTTTGATGCTCAACAAGTCCCAAATTTGGCCAGTGAGAGGATAAATGTCATTAAAAGGAGACTGTGGAGTCAGCTCAGTCTCATTCATATATTTATTATGAAATTGTACTCTATTAAAATGATTTTCAGATGCTAAATTTCAATGTAACAAAAATCTGATAACTATCCGTTTTTTTATTCTGTCTTGGAAATAATCTCTTTTTCTGTATTTCTCTCTTATCTCTAAGAAGGCTTTTAACTTTGAAACTATAGCAAATTATTTCTCTAAGGCTTATAAAGATAAGGCTTTTTTTCTTTCCAACAAGACTTCTTTTTTTAACAAGACACCTCAGACAATTTTTGAAAATATAGAGTTGCTAGTCTTTTCATATTTGTATGTTTTTACATGTAGTCTTTCTTCTTTGACTAGAATTTCTTTGGTTGCTTGATTAAATCTAAGCCAAGGACAAACAAGCAGATGATCTGACCATCTTTTCTAATGCTGTGTGTGATCCAGTTTCTTTGGGGGCAAGTTATAAAGTTTATTGTGTAAGGCAACTGTGACCTGCAGTCAGTTCTTAAATCATGTACAAGTTGTTCTCAATAAGCACAGAAGGGGGACTCTTTCTAAAAACCAGCTTCTGAATAATTACATTTTAGGTGACAGAAGACCAAAGAAAGAGAAGTGAGAAAAACAGGATTTTCAAAGAACCTTGGGTTTGTCCACCTCTGTCTGTTGCTTGCCTTACCTGTAGCTAGCAGTTGTACTACTAGAAAATTGGAAAATTGGATTTTAGAAAATTGGATTTTGTCCATTATTTTCAATGACAAATATACCTGCTTTTGTTATTTCAAACAAAAGAGCTCTTTAAAATATTTTTTCTTTATTTAAATAAATTACAAATTCTCATTGTCAGAAAAATTGTCAGTTTATATACAGATGTTTGCATTCTTAATCTTCCTCGAATCCTACCCTTTAATAATGTTGCTGTGTGTATTTCCATACTGTGTTATGTGTACAAACACATATATTATCGTTATATTTTTTCTTCAAAACCAAGTCCCAGTCTATATTTATCATTCTGTAACTTACTTCTTTCAATTTCATGAATATAATTCTCTGCTTATAATGGGATTCCAAGTATTTCCTCACTGAAGAAAAAGTCACCAGATTTTAGGGGGCTACTTATTTGCCCTCCTTAGAAAAATTCTAATATTTAGCAATAAAAGTGTTACCCAAGTGCTCTACACTTGCAGACCTACTGCCGTTTTAGTTTTCTCATGTGTTGTTGTTCAGTGTCCGACTCTTTGCAGCCCCCTGGACTGCAGCACGCCAGGCCTCCCAACCTTCACTATCTCCCAGAGTTCGCTCAGATTCATGTCCATTGAGTCGATGATGCCATCCAACCATCTCATCCTCTGTCACCCTCTTCTCATGTCCTCAATCTTTCCCATCATCAAGATCTTTTCCAATGAATTGGCTCTGNGCCCCCTGGACTGCAGCACGCCAGGCCTCCCAACCTTCACTATCTCCCAGAGTTCGCTCAGATTCATGTCCATTGAGTCGATGATGCCATCCAACCATCTCATCCTCTGTCACCCTCTTCTCATGTCCTCAATCTTTCCCATCATCAAGGTCTTTTCCAATGAATTGGCTCTGTGCATCAGGTGGCCAGAGTATTGGAGCTTCAGCTTCAGCATCAGTCCTTCCAATGAATATTCAGGGTTGATTTTTTTTAGAATTGACTGGTTTGATCTCTTTGCTGTCCAAAGGACTCTCAAGAGTCTTCTCCAGCACCACAGTTTGAAAACATCAATTCTTTGTCATTCAGCCTTCTTTATGGTCCAACTCTCACATCCATACCTGACTATTAGAACCATAGCTTTGCCCATACAGACCTTTGTTGGCAAAGTGATATCTCTGCTTTTTAATACGCTGTCCAGGTTTGTCATGGCTTTTCTTCCAAGGAGCAAGCATCTTTTAATTTCATGGCTGCAGTCACCTTCCTCAGTGATTTTGGAGCCCAAGAAAATAAAGTCTCTTACTGTTTCCATTGTTTTCCCCATTTATTTGCCATGAAGTGAAGGGACTGGATGCCATGCTCTTCGTTTTTTTAACGCTGTGTTTTAAGCCACCCTTTTCACACTCCTCTTTCACTTTCCTCAAGAGGCTCTTTAGCTCCTCTTCACTTTCTGCCATAAGGGTGGTGTCATCTGCATGTCTGAGGTTATTGATATTTCTCCCGGCAATCTTGATTCCAGCTTGTGCTTCATCCAGCCTGGCATTTTGTTCGCTGTATTTTATTTTTACTGTGAGGTTACTTTATTATTTTTTACTGTGGGCTATAATTGGGGGAAATCTTGTGAGGTTTGATTAAGGAATTTGCCATACCGAGAAGCTTTGTCTTTTTATTCTCCTAGGTGCCTTAAGGATATATCCATGCTGGACCACTTTTAAGTTCATTTCTCTGTGTTGGGGTTACCTGCCCACAGAGGTAGCACAGAGGTAGTACAAGTTCAAATCCTAAACCCACATGGAAGTACGCTGGTTACACGTTCTCAGAGGAGACATTTCCCATGGCAGAAGAGCTTCCTTATTTTCGTCCTGAGCCAGGAAGTGAAATTTTTTCCTTGGACCAACCCTTCACTGAGGGTATATCCCTTGTGTGCCTGTAGAAATATGAAGAGGGTTCAGTCCCAAATGCTACAAGTCCTTGTCCTCATGTGCCTTGCTTCAGGAACCAGAAACTTCTCCCTCTGCTCTCCAAGGGTAGACCGAACTTGGGTGCATTTATAGTGAAGTCAACACACACGTATGAGGATGTTTGTTAATAGTTTACCCATCATTTCTAAGTGTTTTAAAGTGAAATGATTAGGTTATCTAGCTCATCAAAGGGCTGGAAATAAAATCCATAGAGGTACCCATTCATTGCCTTTGCCAATAAGTTGCATTCTCATTTCCTCCTCTGATTTTGATACAGTATTATCAAGGCACAACTGAAGTATGATAAAATGCACATATTTGAACCTTATAATTTGATCAATTTTGACATACTTTTATAATTATGTAATCACACAATCAAAACAACGAACACTTCTATCATTCTCAAAAGTTTCCTTGAGATCTTTGTGTCCTGTCTCTCTCCCTGTCTTGCCCTCCACCCCTTTCCCGAGAAAATCACTAATCTGCTTTCTGTCACTACAGAATACTTTGTGTTATCTAGAATTCTGTATAAATGAAATTAAACAGTGTGTACCCTCTTTTGCCTGAATTTTTCATTCTTCATAATGCTTTTTAGGTTTATGTATGTTGCTTCATGTCTCAATAGTTCTTTTCTGCTTTATTGCTGAGTTGTATTCTTCTATACAGGTAAATAATGATTTGTTTATCCCGTTTACTTGTTGATGGACATTTGGGTTATTTCCAGTTGGGGGATATTATAAATAAATCTGTGAAGAACATTCATGTACAGGTCTTTGTGTGGACAGATGTCTTTGTTTCCCTTGGGTAAATGAAATGCGTTGGTCTTATGCTAGGAGAATGTTTTAGAAATTGCAAAAATATATTCCAAACGAGTTGTACTATTTTACATTCTTACAAGTGACATAGTGAGAGTTTCAGTTGCTTCATATCCTTACTATCATTTGGTGTGCTGTCTTTTTAGTTTTAGCCAACTTAATGGATGTGTAGTGGTATCCTATTGTGGCCTTAATTTGAACTTCCTTGATGACTAAGAATGTTGAACACCTTTTTGTGTGTTTATTGGCCATCTACCTATCTTCTTTGATGAAGTATCTGTTCATATAGTTTGCCTATGGGTTGTTGGGCTTCTCATTAATACATTGTGAGAGTTTTTCTTTTTTAAAAGTTTAATATAAAAGTCCTCTGATGAGTATTGTGAGTATTTTCTCCTAGTCCATGGCTTGCCTTTTCACTTTAATGGTGTCTTATGAGGAACAGACATCTTTAATTTTAATCAAGTCCAGCTTTTTATTTTTTCTTTTATGGTTTGTGATTTTGGCATCCCATCTAAGAAATGTTTTCCTAATCCAGGGTTGTGAAGATCTTCTCCTATGCTTTCTTCTAGAAATATTATGGTTTTAGGTTTACATGTAGATCAAACGACATATTCTGAGTTAATTTTGGGGATATGATGGGAGGTAAGGACAGATGTTCAATTTTCCAAACAGATATTCATTCAGTCTAGTACTATTCATTGAAATGACTTTCACTTCTGACTTGGCACCTTTGTAAAAAAATTGAAATATATATATGTCTGGATTCTGTTCTGTTTCATTTATCTATATGCCCATTTTTTCACCAGTATCAACTGCCTTGATTTTTGTAGCTTTACAGTAATTACTGAAATCAGGTAGGGCAAGTCCTCTCAACTTTGCTTTCTCATTTTCATTCTTTTAAAATCCTTTGATTATTCTTGATCCCTTTTCATTATTATTTAAATTTTATAAGCTTATCAATTTCTACAAAATAAAACCCTGCCAAAATTTTTATTGGTATCACATGGAGTGTAGTTCACCATGGATGTATTACCATCTTAAAAATAGCCTTTCCATCCATAAGTTTGCAATATTTATCCATTTATTTAGGTCTTTTAAATTTTCTGAAGCAATGTTTTATAGTTTTTAGTGTAAAGGTCTTAGTCATCTGTTGTTAGATTAATTCTATACATTCTATGATTTTTGGTGATACTATAAACAGAAATGTGAAAATTTTATTTTCTAATTGCTGGTGATATATATATATAAGAATACAATTGATATTCTATATTGACCATAAGGGCTTTCCAGCTAGTGCAGTGGAAAAAGTGCCTGCCAACACAGGAGGTACAAGAGATGCTGGTTCAATCCCTGGGTCAGGAAGATTCCTTGGAGAAGGAAATGGCAACCCACTTCAGTATTCTTGCCTGGAAAATTCCATGGACAGAGGAGCCTGGCAGGCTGCAGTCCGTGGGGTTGCAAAGAGTCAGACAAGACTGAGTACAACAACAATAACATTATTGACCTTAAACCCTGCTAAATTCATTTATTAGGTTTAGTAATTGCTTTGTAGAGTTCCAATTCTAGACTTTTAGATATTGTCCTAAAGATCTGGAGTATTGGAGAAGACTCTTGAGAGTCCCTTGGACTGCAAGGAGATCCAACTAGTCCATTCTAAAGGAGATCAGTCCTGGGTGTTCTTTGGAAGAATGATGCTAAAGCTGAAACTCCAGTACTTTGGCCACCTCATGCAAAGAGTTGACTCATTGGAAAAGACTCTGATGCTGGGAGGGATTGGGGGCAGGAGGAGAAGAGGAGGACAGAGGATGAGATGGCTGGATGGCATCACCGACTCGATGGGCATAAGTCTGAGTGAACTCCGGGAGTTGGTGATGGACAGGGAGGCCTGGCGTGCTGCAATTCATGGGGTCACAAAGAGTTGGATACGACTGGGCAATTGAACTGAACTTAACGGAAAGATCTGGAAACCTTGTTCATTTTTCCAGTACTTTCTGTTCTTCAGTTTAGATGATTTCTGTTGATCTATTTTCATTTTCCCTTGTTACCTATCTATTTTCTGCTGTTTGGCCCATCTAGTGAATTCTAAAAAAGATTGGATATTGTATTTTTCACTTTTAAAGTTTCCAATTGGATTTATTGTTTGTTTGCTTTTTTTTTCTTTTTGTACTTTGTTTCTTTACTGAGAATCTCTATCCATTCATTTCAAATGTGTTTTCCTCATGGAACATAGTTACAATAGTTACTTGAAAGTCTCTGATAGTTTCAACATGTAACTAATCTTGAGGTTGGCATCTGTTGATTGTTTTCTCTTTGAGAACCGGACATATTTTCGCATTTCTTTGGTTGCCAAGTAATTTCAGATTGTATCCTGAACATGCCAGAGTAATATTTCATAGGTTCGGAGTCTGTTTATAATCCTCAGGGGATTGTTGGTGTTTTTGCTTTACCAGGCAGTTAATCTGGTTAGGCTCTGACCCTAAGTTCTTCTCACCTTTGCTGTGCTGCTTTGGGTCTGTCCAGTACCTGCACAGTTCAAGGGTTAGTCTGACACTTAGGTAGGTGGTTCCTATCTCATTTAAATTCTCAGAGCCTTTGATGATGTTGGTTTGAGTCTGTACCTTGCATACTGGACTCAAATGTTAGATTGAGCCAAGGGTTTCATACACAGAAATGGGGGACCCCCTTTCTCTAGCTTTTTTCTCCTCTGAGATATCACCTACTCACTCCACCTCACAGGGAGATCATTTCCTAAACTTCTGGCTAGAAAGACATGTTTTCTATTGGAATTTTAGCTGCCTATTCCACACATTGCTTTGAACCTGGGACCAATTCTTAGGATGAAGCTGCATGAGAAAAGGAAAAAATGGAAGGCACACCCATCCCCCCATCCAGCCGCTTTTGTTTACTTTCACAGTCCTCAGGTAGTTTTTCTCCCTGTGTTTTTGTCAAGAGTTTTTAGTTGTAATTAGTAGGAGGACTAGTTGCTATGGTAGAACCAGAATCCACTGACCTATTTATTTTTAATATGGATAGATTTCAAAGATGGAGCAGAATCCTGAAGGAAAGCCAATCATATGCTTCCCCCAAATTCCCCACCGACTCTGAAAAACAAAGGCTTTCTGTGTTCTGGTTTTTAAATCTCATGACATAGTGAGGGGCTTCCCTGGTGGCTCAGAGGTTAAAGCTTCTGCCCGCGATGCAGGAGACCTGGGTTCAATCCCTGGGTCAGGAAGATCTGAAGTCATTACAAGCAAGGAAATACTTTACCTGGAAGAAGGTGTATTTAGGATTGGTACAGTCAGTTTTATTTTACTTTTTTCCATGTGCAGACCTTTAATTTGTAGGATCTAGAGAGGAGCTATATAATTGTTTATTTCTTTGATTCTTTCCTTTGGGGCTGAGTGAAAAATAACGTTCTCTACACATGTGTATATTGCTTCAAAGATAGCATAAAAGTGCCTTTTGTTTCCTTGAGTCATTTTGTTTAGTTTCAGACCTGTCAATTTTATTTATTTACCTGATCATCATATCTCTGACTATAATATAAATACAGTATATAATTACACTTTTGAAAATGGTTATTTACTTGTTGGCCTGCAGTGGTTTTTTGGAGCTGTTACAGCCTATCTGTTAAACATAAGGAATAGCAGCATGAAGCCCAGAGCTGATTCAAATAATTATTTTAAGTTGAGGACCATTGCCCAGGTAAATAACAGCTGCTTTGGAATCATTGCAGCTGAAGTGGTCAATGAATGATTTACCTTTCCTTTTAACTATAACGGATGAATATTTCAAGGTCACCAAAACATTAAAAAACGTCTTAAATATCAGTAGTTCATCTAGCTGTTGCATTTTAAGGGATTGTTATACACAGATACACCCTCTCCAGTACTCTTGCCTGGAAAATCCCATGGACGGAGGAGCCTGGTAGGCTGCAGTCCTCGGAGTGGCACATAGTTGGACACGACTGAAGCGACTTAGCAGCAGTAGCAGCAGCATACACAGATACTAGGATGTAGAGGTACAGCCAGGACAAGTTTGTTGGGAGGGTGTGATTAGTGATGGGTCACATCAAAATGATCAGAGTGGGAACTTGGTTTTGGTAAACAACCCTAAAATCTATTTATTTATCAAAAAACTATGCAAAATATGTTAAAGCTTTACACTGGCAACTTGGGCAGGAAATCTTGGAAAAGCAACTTTTTCCCATGAGATTTTCTTTTTGAATATATATTCTTTACTTAAGAGAATGCTTCCCACATTTCTGGCTTTCTATAGGTTCTGACATTTTGTTCTGAGTATTGTATATAGCCAGGACCAGGAAATGCAGAGGTCTGTTTTTAAAACTGAAGGGGGCTTTTTTTCCATTGAAAATATTCTTTTATTATTACAAACACAGTGTATGTGTATTATAGAAAGTCTAAAAAATACAAATAAGCAAAAAGATAAGGCTATAAAAACACGATTTTTATTATTCAGAGATGATTCCTGCATATCCGTTCAAATCCCCTTCTAATTATGCTTCTATGTATTTTTGTCCCTCTGTTGTTCAGTTACTAAGTTGTGTCTGATTCTTCAGAATGAAATTATACCTTTCATACTATTTTGCCACTTGATTTTTAAAAACAAGGATCTCTACCTTCCCATGCGCAATAAATGCATTTTTATTTTGTCTAATATCCAGTTCACATTCATATTTTCCCAATTGTTTAAGGGAACTTTAAAAATTTTTTTAAATTAAAAAATCAATCTTTGATTTCTAGGGATGTTATTCTAAATATTTGCCTCAATTGGTTGGATTCAGAGAATTCATGGGAGGTCTGTGGCAAGCCTGATAGTTGGTATTGATAATCATATTGTCAATTTGGCTATAGATTAATTGATTCTGATCACAGCTCTAGAGTTACCAAAACCAAAGATCGACCTGTGCTCTGGTGACCTGAGGGACTAAAATGACTCCCATTCTGTTAAGAAGTTCTTAATAAAATTGAGAAAATATATAATGTGAGAAATATAACAGTACTTAATATTTGTAGCATTTCACTTTCTTTTATATTACTTTATATGATGCCTGATTAGAGTTTACCTTGGGAGCAAGTTAGNCCCAATTGTTTAAGGGAACTTTAAAAATTTTTTTAAATTAAAAAATCAATCTTTGATTTCTAGGGATGTTATTCTAAATATTTGCCTCAATTGGTTGGATTCAGAGAATTCATGGGAGGTCTGTGGCAAGCCTGATAGTTGGTATTGATAATCATATTGTCAATTTGGCTATAGATTAATTGATTCTGATCACAGCTCTAGAGTTACCAAAACCAAAGATCGACCTGTGCTCTGGTGACCTGAGGGACTAAAATGACTCCCATTCTGTTAAGAAGTTCTTAATAAAATTGAGAAAATATATAATGTGAGAAATATAACAGTACTTAATATTTGTAGCATTTCACTTTCTTTTATATTACTTTATATGATGCCTGATTAGGGTTTACCTTGGGAGCAAGTTAGAACCTTTGGAAAGGACCCAGGTAATTGCTGACCATTAGAATGTATCCCATAAACAAGTTTTTTTTTTTTCGAGTTTTGTCCTCTAAATGATATCACATGTCAGGAAAGAGTTACAGTTATTCCCAAAGAGCCAAAAGTAGTCCAAGAGAGGAACATTCTTTCTCTGGAATCTCATCAGTTGATATTTAGAGGAAAGGATTTAGGAGGCTGAAAATATGGCTTGTTGCCTAAGACACACATATTTTACTCTTCAGAAACAAATTTCTGGAAGAGTAGCACTGTAACATTTAGATAAATGTGCCTAATTTTCTTTTTGTCCTTACAAGTTTTTAAATATAAAAGTTGAAAATCTACAAATTAAATGAAATTGAGAAAATAGAGAAAAAAGGAAAATTATCATTACTTTAGGTAGAAAGCTACTACTTTAGGTACTTTAGTAGGAGCTACTCGATTATTAGTGTTTTGATGTTTCCTCCGAATATTTTTCCTATGTATATACCATAGCTGCTACCATATACATGTATACATATGTATATATACACACGTTTATACTTACATGAAAGTGCATACCATGCATATGTTTATGTAAGTACTTGCATGTTCATGAAGGCGATGGCACCCCACTCCAGTACTCTTGCCTGGAAAATCCCATGGACGGAGGATCCTGATAGACTGCAGTCCACGGGGTCTCAAAGAGTCGGACACGACTGAGCGACTTCTCTTTCACTTTTCACTTTCATGTATTGGAGAAGGAAATGGCAACCCACTCCAGTGTTCTTGCCTGGAGAATCCCAGGGATGGGGGAGCCTGGTGGGCTGCTGTTTGTGGGGTCGCCCAGAGTCGGACATGACTGAAGCGACTCAGCAGCAGCAGCAGCAGATATATAAGTATACATTATATGTAGGCTTCCCTGGTGGCTCAGTGGTAAAGAACCCATCCACCAACACAGAAGCCACTGGTTCAGTCCCTGGGAGGGGAAGATCTCCTGGAGAAGAAAATGGCAACTCACTCTAGTATTCTTGTCTGGGAAATCCCATGGACAGACAGAAGGGGTATGCAGTCTATGGGGTTCCAAAAGTCAGACATGACTTAGTGACTGAACAAAAACAAATACATTTTATGTACTAAGTACATAAACATATGTACTTAGCAATAGTTGAGCACTTTTCTCTGATTACTACAGCCTTTCTAATCAGCATTTGGTAATGGTTACATAGTATTTGCTTCCAGTGTTTAGTAATTTATTTAACCCTTCCACTAGTAATGGAAATATATTTTGTTCCTATTCAGAACCCAGTGTCTCCTGGCCCACCGACCGACTGTGCCCGAGATGCTCTGTGAAGGGTTCTTCCTCCCCTTTCCCTCTGGATCTCAGGGCATGGCTCCAATATTCACATTCTAGAATGTTCCCTCAAGGAGCCTGATCTCAGATCAAGCCTCATTTCCTCCCTTTCACTCTGCTCTACCCTGATGGACTTGACATTTTGAACTCTTCTTTCTCATTAAGTCCGCCTTGCCAGGAAGTTACACTCAAGTTCTGCGTTCTTCTCTGCCTCTTCCCAACCCCGTCTGCATCTTCCCGTCTAGTCCCGGGTTTATAACTCTCGCCTGGGCCAGAGTGCTCGGCCTCAGCTCACCATTGGATGGGAATGAAGGTGGAAGGGGAAGGTCACTGGATCTTTAGTTTGTGCCTATTATAAATGACTCTGGGATGAGCATTTCTTCATAAAATTTCCCCTCATACTTAGGATTATTTTCTTAGGATAGAATCCCAGAAATGGAATTACTGAATTTGAAATTATGACTCTTTTTAAAGCTGCTAATATTTGTTATCAGCTGAATATAGCTAATATTTAATAACCATTTCTGAGACAGTATCTCATCTAATTTTTATAGCAGTCTTGTGCACCTCCCCATCATGGAGACATATATGGGTAGGGGTAACACTACAGTGCATTGTTGTGGGCTGTCATCGTGGCACCATCTTTGCTTATTCTAATTTAAAAGGCAACAATAGGCTTTGTTAATGTGTTTGCTTAATTTGGGGTGTGGGGAGTAGGTATAGTAGCAGAATAGGTTCATCAGGTAATTTTATTTCATTTAAAAAAGAACTGTGTTTTGTTTTATTTTGTTTTGAGCATTATTTGTACAAAAGAGCCTCAGACATGAAGACAAAATCTGTTTTAAACCACAAGAAAAACAGGAGAGGGCTCTTGGTTGATCAGATATTTCAGCACCTAGTAGATGCCAAACTGTATAGATACTGAGCTGTAATGTACGCTTCACAAATGGAGGACAAGAGAAGGACCCTGTCTGCTTTGGCGTTTCCAGAGCCAGGATGTTCAGTGCTGGACACTTGGTAGGTGCTTAGAAAATGTTTGTAGAATGAATGAAAATTTTATCGGTTAGAATTTGGGTCATCAGTGAGTGACAGAAACCCCAAAATAACAGTGGCTTAAACTGCATAAAGGGTTCCCAGGAGAAGCTAGTGGTAAAGCACCCATCTGCCAATGCAGGAGACATAAGAGACTTGGGTTCGATCCCTGGGTCAGGAAGATCCCCTGGAGGAGGGCAGGCAGCCTGCTCCAGTATTCTGGCCTGGAGAATCCCATGGACAGAGGACCCTGGTGGGCTTTAGGCCATAGAGTTGCAAAGAGTTGGACATGACTGAAGCGACTTAGCGCTCATGCAAACTGGAAAAGTTTCTTATGTAAAATAAATCTAGAGAAAAGCAGTCCAGGCTGTTTAAGGAAGGTTCATAATATCAGGGCCCAGTTACTTGTGTCTTATAACTCTGTATTCCTTGGCATGTTAACTTTACTTTAGGGTCCCAACTCACTGTTTGAGCTCTGACCATTGCATCAACATTTCTAAGAAAAAAAAGAAAAGAAGAGCATGCTCCCTCTCTTTAAATTGCGTACAGCCCTTTTACTTATGTCATATTGGCCAGAACTTAGTCACACTGTCAATTCTAGGGTGAGGAGGCTATGAAATGTGGGCTTTGTTTTGGGGGGCTATGTGCCTTAGGTAAAATCAGGAGCTCTGTTACTCTGGAAGAGGGAAAGAATGCATTTGGAGGACCACTAGCAGGATCTCTCAGAGTGAACTTAAATCTTCTTAGGAGGTGAAACTATGCACACATTAAGTTTTAAATAATCACATAAAGCTTTTATATTATTGAAACCAAACAAATTGTATGGATGATATGAAGCACAGAGAGACCAACTGAAAGGATATAGTTGAGAACAGCGTCATAGCTGAGGGGTGGGACTGGATACACAGAGGGTGGTAGGGAGAACTGGAAGCCAGTCCAAGGACAGCAGATGTTTTATATTAGGTAGAGGTGGTAAAAATACACAAGTAAAATCATGTTGGTGATGAATAAAATCTATCTACTTTTGATCATGAAAAAAAGGTCATAGTAATACAGTTTCAAAATAAATATATTCTATTTAATGGGTATTTTTACTTCCTTTAAACAAATCTTTAAAGTCCTGTTACTTGGACTTCCCCCTTCAAGCCTCCTGTGGTTCTTCTGTATTTAATCAGTGGTTCTCCAAGGCCTCAATTTTCTTTATAAGGCTCTTCTGTTCTTTTACGGGGCACAGAGCACTCAAGGAATCCTTGTGGCCAATGGAAATTTCTTCCAGAGTTAGGGCACCATAGTTCTCCCTCCTCCCTCCACTGCCCCACTTCCCACACTAGTTCAACAACTGTTGTCTCCTAAGTCTCCAATAGAAAAAAAGGGGAACAAAAAACTCTTCCACATATTTACCAAGAGTTTCTTTCTCTTATTATTATTTTTTAAAAGCACACAGATAATACACATTCATCAAACAATGAGAAAACAGGGGTGAGCAAAAAGACAAAAGTAATCTGTAATTCCACTCTCCAGTGTTGGCCACAGTTCATTTTTTTTTTAATTGAAATATAGTTGATTTACAATATTGTTTGTTTTTGGTGTACAACAAATTGATTCAGTTATATACATACATATATATTCAGTTATATATATATATATTCAGATTCTTTTCCATTATAGGTTACTATAAGATATTGAATATAGTTCTCTGGGCTATACAGTTGGTGCTTGTTGTTTATCTATTTTATATACAGTAGTTTGTGTCTGCTAATCCCAGATTCCTAATTTGTCCTTCCCTACTCTTTTCCCTTTGGTAGTCAAGTTTGTTTCCTCTGTCTGTGGATCTATACATGTTTTGTAGATAAATTCATTTGAATTATGTTTTCGATCCCATAAATGATACCTTTTAATATTTGTCTTTCTTTGAATAGTTCATATTTTGTTATTAAGCCCTAAGAGACATTTTAACTCTTTAAAAATATATTTACATAACCATTAATTTTAAAAAACACTAGCAAATTAATGTTTTGTAATTTGCATTTTCAACTTAATTGTCTAGTGTGAACTTTGGTCAGTAGATATAACTGATCATTATTTTATAGTGGCCTACTATTTTACTGGGAAAATGTGGAGGGACCAATTTTCAGTGATTTGAAAAGCCTGTGTGCTGTGCTTTTCATCAGGAAGTTAGAATTGAGCGGGAGCAGAAGGCTTGAAAGGTCATCAGCAAAGGTTAGTCATACCCTTGCCCGAGGCTGAAAGACTGAATCTGATACCTGGACAACTGGTGCCTCCCAGAGGAGGCTGTCTGGAGAGGTGGCTGTCAGTGGGGATCGATATCGCTCAGAGCCTGAGGCTCCACCAGGAAGCAGCCTGGAGCCCAGGTGAGAGCCTCTTTGAAGGCAGATGGCTCTCAAGCCAGCTGGTGTTTGCAGAAAACCCTCATCTGCTGGATGAGGACCTTGTCCTTTCTCCAGTTGGTGTTGGCGAAAAAGAGCTCTGTGTAACTGCTGTAGTTTCAGAACTTCTTTAGCTGCTACCTCATTCCCGTTACCTCACCCCTCATTCCACAGTTGCTTGCATTCCGCTACCACTATCTGATGGCCACGGAGAGCAATGACTTCATGAGCTAGGTATGTGTGGCGCTTAAGCTTTCCCACTCAGGAGCCTTTTGAAATAAAACTCAGATTAGCTAACTGCTAGGACTGGATAATCGAGTACATTTTTTAATGGTGACATAATGACTTTTCTCAGTTATTTCCTATTGTTTGAAGGGGGTCATTATCTCCCTGTGAAGCCACATCTGATATGGAGGCTGAAGTGAATTGCTGAAATACAGGCCCTTACCTCTGAATGGTAAGAGCCCACCTGCCTCCGTCTAATGGGCTTTGCACCATCAGGACACTGAATGGATGCTGGGCGCTTGCAGGCTGCCCTGGTGTTGTGCATTCAGGTTATATTTCTTATAATGTGAGAGCTACATCTGACATAGAGTCTGTTCCACAAGAATAAATTTGTTCTTTCTCGAGAATAAATGACCTCGGGGATCGTTGGCTTTTAAGTGTTATAAATTTTTATGACATTATGAAAGGAATGGGGGCTATAGTAAGCCACTTAGTATTATATTTCCATTTTCTGGATAATGGATTAGATATAATGGCCCAGCAAATGTGAGTAGACTACAGAGAGAAGACTAGAAATAGAATGGGACACAAAATATGCACAATAAAATCGCCTAAGAAAGTCGGGTTAGCTCTCCTCTGATATGACCAGTTGCTAAAATACAAAATACAAGGTAAATGCTGAGGAACAATGTTAATGACTGATGGGAAATTAAGTGAAAATAAAATCTGAGTAAGTTCTTAGAGTATCCTAAAACTGGAATTTGGAAAAGGTAAAGCTAGACAGAATAGCAGAGACTCGGGCTAGATATCAAACAGAAAACTGGGGAAGTGGACTGAAATAAAAACAGAAGATTCAGATGAGATGAATGCAGAGATTTGACCCTGAGGAAGAAAAAGAAAGAGAAATGCAGGAGGGGAGGAAAGAAAAAAGCAAGAAAGGAAGGAAGAGAAATAATTGCAAATATAATTTCTATGTGGAAATATAAATATTTCATAATGCTAAAGAAGTGTTTTTCATCTAGGAGAGCAGGGGTTTGAAATGAATTCACACATTAAATAGGATTCTGCATGTTAAGAAGGATCATTTTTATTCTTTTTGATAGGAGAAATGGAAAGATAGAAAGATGCTTCACATTGCTAGGGGCTAATCTTTTTGCCTGGAAGCTGCTATTACCCTTACTAGTTACAGAGTTAAAATAAGTAGCCTTTTTTTGTTTTGTTTTATTTTTAGGGAAACTGAGGTCAAAGACAAAAGGAACCTTGTGATTTGGTAGTCAAGGCCATTGGCATCGGGCTATGTGTCCATGGGAGCTGGCATTCAGAGAAACGAAATACCCTGAGAAACAGATGGGGAAACAGCCAGAGAACCATAAAGCACTTTGCTGGACGTCACATTGCTGAAAGTTGGCATAGCAAATTCTCTCATCGTTTAAGCATTACTAAGGAGTTCAGTGACTCAGGGGCAAGTCATAGATTGGCAGGAATCAACTGAAAGGCTCTTTCAGCGCTAATTTAGATGTCACTTTATGTCTGTCTCAACCTCTGTTTCCACATCTGTAAAATGATGGCATTGAAATAGATGACTGTGGCCCTAGTGAGGGCTGGAAAGAGGGCTAGGGCTGCACAGTTAGGAAAGTTGAGTGTTTTATCTATGATAATAGTGAATCAGTCTTCTAGGCAAAGCTAACTGCTGCTGCTGCTGCTGCTGCTAAATCGCTTTAGTCATGTCTGACACTGTGCGACCCCATAGACGGCAGCCCAACAGGCTCCTCCATCCCTGGGATTCTCCAGGCAAGAACACTGGAGTGGGTTGCCATTTCCTTCTCCAATGTGTGAAAGTGAAAAGCAAAAGTGAAATCGCTCAGCCGTGTCCGATTCTTAGCGACCCCATGGACTGTAGCCTACCAGGCTCCTCCATCCATGGGATTCTCCAGGCGAGAGTACTGGAGTGGGCTGCCATTGCCTTCTCCAAGGCAAAGCGAACTAGGAGTACCAAATCTATAGGAGTCATGAGGCTTAAGTGGTGGTGGGTCAAAGATGGAAGAGCAAGTTTCTAGGACACAGTCTCCAGACAGGGTCAAATGACCAACTGGCATTTTGTTGTTAAGACCATCTTTCTTGCTGGGGTCTGTACCTGAGCCGTGTCAGTCCTAAAGCAGCTATATATGGGAGCAGCTGTTAAATACAGATACTGTAATCTTGAGAAAAGTTTGTAAGTATCAGAAAACAAGGGAGCCAACCTAAACAATAAAAGAGAAGTGATTATTAGCAGGGGTTCTTGGCACTTGGTAGCAGACTCAAAGCAAAGACTGGAAGGCTGTTGGGACTTTCCATCTCTGGTCTTTGTTCCTCTCTGTGTCTTTGTTTGGTCTGTTAGGCATAACCTTATTCTCATCATCACTGTCAGTGCACAGCTGGAATAAGGTGTCCAGTCCTGGACTTTACATCCTGAGGGGGGACGTGAAGACTGTTCAAAGAAGAGCCATAGGAATGATTAAAGAGCTAGAAGAAATTTAGCCCTGAGAGGAGATGCTAAAGAACCAGGGATAATTCATCAAGGAAAAGCCTGCTATTGGGCATAATGCAGTTATAAGGATATGATGGATTATTAGTGGAAGAAGGTTGTGACTGATATTCTTTGCCTTTACTAAGGGTAAACCTAGAGGGGATAGACTCCAATCACAGCGAAGGGGATTCAGGCTGGATGAAAAATGGGGGGTAAAGGCAATGGAGACTAGAGGCATCTTGATGACTTTCAAGGGAAGGCTGAGACCTCACCTCTAGCAGTTCTGACAAATAGGTGATTCTTATCTCTCTGGAATATTTGCTCTGTCTTCAGGCAGTGAGATGACCTGGAAGGGCCTCCAGCCCTTCTTCATTTGTGGGGACAGCTATTTGGTTGGGTCAGAGAAGTTCTGATTTTTTTTTTCTTGCCAAATCAGTGTCTGAGGGACTTCTTATGCACATTGGTATTGGCTCAGGCTTACAAGTTAAAACTGGACATGGAACAACAGACTGGTTCCAAATAGGAAAAAGAGTATGTCAAGGCTGTATATTATCCCCTGCTTATTTAACTTATATGCAGAGTACATCATGAGAAACACTGGACTGGAGGAAACACAAGCTGAAATCAAGATTTCTGGGAGAAATATCAATAACCTCACATATGCAGATGACACCACCCTTATGGCAGAAAGTGAAGAGGAACTAAAGAGCCTCTTGATGAAAGCAAAAGAGAAGAATGAAAAAGTTGGTTTAAAGCTCAACATTCAGAAAACTAAGATTATGGCATCCGGTCCCATCACTTCATGGGAAATACATGGGGGAACAGTGGAAACAGTGGCTGACTTTATTTTGGGGGGATCCAAAGTCACTGCAGATGGTGACTGCAGCCATGAAAT
>SJYA01001570.1:345624-386971 GCA_006410615.1 Neotragus moschatus | reverse complement strand
GCGCTCAAGTGAGCCGGCTCCGCAGCCGCCTGCGCTCAAGTGAGCCGGCTCCGCAGCCGCCTGCGCTCAAGTGAGCCGGCTCCGCAGCCGCCTGCGCTCAAGTGAGCCGGCTCCGCAGCCGCCTGCGCTCAAGTGAGCCGGCTCCGCAGCCGCCTGCGCTCAAGTGAGCCGGCTCCGCAGCCGCCTGCGCTCAAGTGAGCCGGCTCCGCAGCCGCCTGCGCTCAAGTGAGCCGGCTCCGCAGCCGCCTGCGCTCAAGTGAGCCGGCTCCGCAGCCGCCTGCGCTCAAGTGAGCCGGCTCCGCAGCCGCCTGCGCTCAAGTGAGCCGGCTCCGCAGCCGCCTGCGCTCAAGTGAGCCGGCTCCGCAGCCGCCTGCGCTCAAGTGAGCCGGCTCCGCAGCCGCCTGCGCTCAAGTGAGCCGGCTCCGCAGCCGCCTGCGCTCAAGTGAGCCGGCTCCGCAGCCGCCTGCGCTCAAGTGAGCCGGCTCCGCAGCCGCCTGCGCTCAAGTGAGCCGGCTCCGCAGCCGCCTGCGCTCAAGTGAGCCGGCTCCGCAGCCGCCTGCGCTCAAGTGAGCCGGCTCCGCAGCCGCCTGCGCTCAAGTGAGCCGGCTCCGCAGCCGCCTGCGCTCAAGTGAGCCGGCTCCGCAGCCGCCTGCGCTCAAGTGAGCCGGCTCCGCAGCCGCCTGCGCTCAAGTGAGCCGGCTCCGCAGCCGCCTGCGCTCAAGTGAGCCGGCTCCGCAGCCGCCTGCGCTCAAGTGAGCCGGCTCCGCAGCCGCCTGCGCTCAAGTGAGCCGGCTCCGCAGCCGCCTGCGCTCAAGTGAGCCGGCTCCGCAGCCGCCTGCGCTCAAGTGAGCCGGCTCCGCAGCCGCCTGCGCTCAAGTGAGAAATCAGGGTCAGTTTTAAGCTGCCAACAGAGATGTGCAGTAGCATAGTGAGTTTCCACCTAGTTATAAATAATCTCAAAAATATAGATAATTGCTAACTGTAGTATAATAATTAGGAAGTGGTAACTTTTGAGTATATATTATTTAAAAAAATCTTTTAAAAATAATTATAGACTCACAGAAGTTGCAAAATAGCAGAGGAGGGTTCTGTGTACCCATTACCCATTTCCCCCCAAGGTAGTACCTTACATAACTATCAACTATTATGAAACCAGGAAATTGAGATTGTATTACCTTTGCTTTTAAAAAACTGTTAAATTTTTAATTGCTGTAAAATACACATAACAGAAAACAGTATTTTAACCATTTTCAGTGGATAGTTCAGTAAGTTTTAAGTTTATTCACATTATTGTGTAACCAATCCCCAGAATTTTTCCCTTGCAAAACTGAAACACTATACCCATTAAACAACTCCCCATTCCTCTTACCCCTCGAGCCCTGGCAAACCACCATTCTACGCGATGGTTTTTCAGCTGCTCTGTATATGTCACGTAAGTAGAAAAGATAGAATTTGTCTTTCTTGTGTTGGTCTTATTTCACTGGCATAATGTCCTCAAGGTTCATTCATGTTGTAGGATGTGTCAGAACTTCCTTCATTCTAAGGCTGAATACTATCCCATTGCATGTATATACCATGCTTTATTTATCCATAAACTATTGATAGCTACATGGGTTGTTTCTACTTTTGGCTATTGTAAATAATGCTGTTATGAACATGAGTGTTGCCTTTGTTTTTAATATAACTTATTTATTGTAAGTTTGTATAATTTAATTTTTAACAATGGCTGTGTTTAAAAACTAGTTTGCAAAATTACTGACAATTTAACAATTGACTATTGAGAACCACTGTACCAGCTCCAGCACACCAGTGGATCTGAGTCACTTCAGGCATGGGAATGGGCAGTATTTGTTCCAAGACAACAGCAGAGAAGAAATAGAACCAGAGCTCTAATGTGTCCCATTTAGGGCTGCCTTCTGTTTTAGGCTAAAGCCACCATACCCTGCACTGGCCCGTTTAAAGCACTCCTGCTATAAAGGATTTCTCATAATTTTCCTTCTCTACATTCCTGGGGTTGATCTTTGGAGAGGGGCCAGTGTCCCTGACAGTTCAGCATCTTGTCCTTGTATGTTTTGCAAGGATGTTGCTGATAGTCAACAACAGGATTCCTGTCTCCTTTTACAGAAGGACGATTTGTTAATACTGGGCTCTATGCTTGTTAGCAAGGACAGATAGGAAAGCAATCCTCAGTGATCAGTGCAAAGAAATAGAGGAAAACAACAGAATGGGAAAGACCAGAGATCTCTTCAAGAAAATTAGAGATACCAAGAGAACATTTCATGCAAAGTTGGGTACAGTAAAGGACGGAAACGGTATGGACCTAACAGAAGCAGAAGAGATTAAGAAGTGGCAAGAATACACAGAAGAACTATCCAAAAAAGATCTTAATGACCCAGAAAACCACAATGGTGTGATCATGCACCTAGAGCCAGACATCCTGGAATGTGAAGTCAAGTGGGCCTTAGGAAGCATCACTGCGAACAAAACTAGTGGAGGTGATGGAATTCCAGTTGAACTATTCCAAATCCTGAAAGATGATGCTGTGAAAATGCTGCACTCAATATGCCAGCAAATTTAGAAAACTCAGCAGTGGCCACAGGACTGGAAAAGGGTAAGTTTTCATTCCAATACCAAAGAAAGGCAATGCTAAAAAATGTTCAAACTACCACACAGTTGCACTCATCTCACACGCTAGCAAAGTAATACCCCAAATTCTTCAAGCCAGGCTTCAACAGTATGTGAACCGAGAACTTCCAGATGTTCAAGCTGGAATTATTATTATTATTATTTTTTTAGGTGCAGGGCCCTCAAGCTGGAATTAGAAAAGGCAGAGGAACAAGAGATCAACTTGCCAACATCTGCTGGATCATCAACAAAGCAAGAAAGTTCCAGAAAAACATCTACTTCTCCTTTATTCACTACACCAAAGCCTTTGACTGTATGGATCACAACAAACTGTGGAAAATTCTTAGAGATGGGAATACCAGACCACATTACCTGGCTTCCTGAGAAATCTGTATGCAGGTCAAGAAGCAACAGTTAGAACTGGACATGGAACAATAGACTGGTTCCAAACTGGGAAAGGAGTGCATAAAGGCTGTATATTGTCACCCTGCTTATTCAATTTCTATGCAGAGTTCAGTTCAGTTCAGTCGCTCAGTCATGTCTGACTCTTTGCAACCCCATGAATAGCAGCACGCCAGGCCTCCCTGTCCATCACCAACTCCTGGAGTTCACTCAGACTCACGTCCATCGAGTCCATAATGCCATCCAGCCTTCTCATCCTCTGTCGTCCCCTTCTCCTCCTGCCCCCAATCCCTCCCAGCATCACAGTCTTTTCCAATGAGTCAACTCTTCACATGAGGTGGCCAAAGTACTGGAGTTTCAGCTTCAGCATCATTCCTTCCAAAGAAATCCTAGGGATGATCTCCTTCAAATGGACTGGTTGGATCTCCTTGCAGTCCAAGGGACCCTCAAGAGTCTTCTCCAACACCACAGTTCAAAAGCATCAATTCTTCGGTGCTCAGCCTTCTTCACAGTCCAACTCTCACATCCATACATGACTACTAGAAACACCATAGCCTTGACTAGACGGACCTTAGTCGGCAAAGCAATGTCTCTGCTTTTGAATATGCTATCTAGGTTGATCATAACTTTTCTTTCAAGGAGTAAGCATCTTTTAATTTCATGGCTGCAGTCACCATCTGCAGTGATTTTGGAGCCCAGAAAAATAAAGTCTGACACTGTTTCCACTGTTTCCCTGTCTATTTCCCATGAAGTGNTCGGCAAAGTAATATCTCTGCTTTTGAATATGCTATCTAGGTTGGTCATAACTTTTCTTTCAAGGAGTAAGCATCTTTTAATTTCATGGCTGCAGTCACCATCTGCAGTGATTTTGGAGCCCAGAAAAATAAAGTCTGACACTGTTTCCACTGTTTCCCTGCCTATTTGCCATGAAGTGATGGGACCAGATGCCATGATCTTCCTTTTCTGAATGTTGAGCTTGTTAGTATCTGCTAATCCCAAACTCCTAATTTATCTTCCCCAATCCCCTTTCTCTTTTGGTAACCATGAGTTAGTTTTCTGTGAGTCTGTTTTGTGAACAAGTTCATTTGTATCGTATTTTAGATTCCACATATGAATATGAGTGATAGTGTACAGTATTTGTCTTTCTCTTTCTGACTTACTTCACTTAATTTGAAAATATTTGGGCCCTTTCTAATGCCAATGCTGCAAATGACATTATTTCATTCTTTTGTATGGCTGAGTAGTATTCTGTGATATATGTGACATAGCACATCTTCTTTTTCTTCTTTATCCATTTATCTGTTGATGGACATTTAGGTTGCTTCCATGTCTACATGTCTATTGTAAATAGTATTGCTGTAAACACTGGGGTGCATATATCTTTTCAAATTGATCTTTCTCTGGATATATGCCCAGGAGTGGAACTGCTAGATCATATGGCAATTCTATTTATAGTTTTTAAAGGAGCCTCTATTCTGTTTTCCATAGTAGCTACATCAATTTACATTCCTACCAACAGTGTTGGAGGGTTCCCTTTTCTCCACATCCTCTTCAACATTTATTATTTGTAGGCTTTTTGATGATATCCATTCTGACCAATGTGAGGTGATACCTCATTGTGGTTGAGATTTGCATTTCTCTAATAATTAGTGATTTTGAGCATCTTTTCATAAGCCTGTTGGCCATCTGTATGTCTTCTTTGGAGAAATGTCTATTCAGGTCTCCTTCCCATTAAAAAAATGGTCTTTAGTTATTTAGTTTTGGCTATGCTGGGTCTGGCTATGCTTTTCTCTACTTGCGGTGAGCGGGGTCTACTGTCTAGTTGTCGTGCACAGGCATCTTGTTGTGGTGACTTCTCTTGTTGTGACCATGGGCTCTAGGGCATGTGGGCTTCATTAGCTGAAGGGCAAGGGCTCTGTAGTTGCAGTTCCCAGGCTCTAGAGTACAGGCTCAATAGTTGTGGCACACAGGGTTAGTTGCTCCATGACATGTGGTACCTTCCTGGACCAGGGATTGAACCCATGTCTCCTGCATTGGCAGGTGGATTCTTTACCACTGAGCCACGAGGGAAACCCTTCTGCCCATTTTTTGACTGGGTTATTTTTTTGTTATTGTGTTGCATGAATCATTAACTATGTTTAAGGTTATACCACATGCCTTTTAGGAACTTAGAGCAGAAAGGGCATTAAGACATATAAACCTAGAGACCAAGCCAGGAAGCCAACACAAAAGGTCATGAAGATGCTGCAGGCGTGAGATGCTACAGGGATTTGGAGGAGGAAGAAATTACTGACCAGGATGGCATCTCTCGGCTTCTGACAAGGGTTTTGATAGATAAGTTTGTGTCGTTTCAGAGGCTGAAAACAGCCTCAACACAGAGCCCAACACAAATGGGAAAGGAATGGAGCTTTGTTTTTCTGGCAGCATATTCTAAGCATGCTTAGGTGGCCTGGGGAGAACAAAGCCAGTTAACCCGTTTCATGCCCTCTAAACAGAAACCAGACACCCAAAGGAGGAGCCCCATGGAAGGAAGGCGGCCTCCTGTCCTCGCAGTGTGTGCCAACATTTGAAACTTCAGTAGGTGTGGTGGTNGGCAGCATATTCTAAGCATGCTTAGGTGGCCTGGGGAGAACAAAGCCAGTTAACCCGTTTCATGCCCTCTAAACAGAAACCAGACACCCAAAGGAGGAGCCCCATGGAAGGAAGGCGGCCTCCTGTCCTCGCAGTGTGTGCCAACATTTGAAACTTCAGTAGGTGTGGTGGTTTCTCTGCTGTAGGTTTGCAGGTCCCTGGTGGGCGGGGAGGGCGGGCAGAGGAACAATTCCAGCACACATTGGGAAACAAATGTTCAAATGTTCATTTGGGGGCCTTGCACGGCATGCACTGGTTGGGCTCAGGAGATGGCAGAGGTTCTCAGCAGGGAAGCAGTTAATGTGTTACAGCACACTTTTAAAGCCAGAGGAATCTCCCCGTCCCCTGCCCCCATCTGGGGCTGGCTTCTAGCTGAATTTAGGGGATTTGGAAAGGATTTGAGGTGGGTGTGGTTCTGGTGGTTCGGTTTCTAGGAAAGAAAACAATCCTTTTCTTTGACCTTTCATGTGATTCAGATCAGCGCCTCCTTGGCGTGAGGCCTTTTCTATGCAGTTTGCAGTGAGTGCAGCCCCTCGACTTCAGTTTCATGCCACTTCTCTCCATTAGCGGCCTGCGTTCTGTGTGGGGAGCCTGGGGATTCAGAGCTCAACCTCTTGACTCCTGTATTGGCTGAGGCTGAGATGTTCAAATCCCAGCTCAGTGCCTGACTCCTCAGATAATTGCTTTGTCCCCCTTCTCTGTATATGCTGAAGGTGACGAGGCCTCCTTTCACATGTGGTAAATGGCAAAATTGCAGGGGCTTAAGGAGGGACTTGTAACTAGTGATTGGATGGTCTGGAGCCACACTTTGGAATTGTCACCTGATCCCAGGTGGCATGCATCATGCTCTCCAGAAGGAAGTTGAAAGGCAAGAATCGAAGAAACCAGGGACAAAGGAATGTACAATAAACTCCCTCACAAACCGGGGATTTGATTAATCTCGATGGAGTCATGAATCCGACTGAGGAGTATTCTATTTTTTAAGTACCCCACGATGCGTGGTGCCCCTCTATCAAAACAGAAATCCTATCGTGTACTGGGTGCAGCCTTTTGCTCGCAGCTCGGATGTTATAACATGATTGGACTGTGCACTTTGTAGCTAAAAAAGAAACCATTTTTACAAAGCATCTGCAATAAAAGTGTAGATGAGGTTATCAGGTAGCTTTTGAAATCTGAAAAGACTCAATATAAGAAAGATAATTTTTTGTTTTATTGCTGAGGAAACACAGATTTTGTTTAATCAATGGAGCATAAACAGGTTTAACTGCAAAATCAATAAAATTCGAGGTAGACAAGCCACCCTGAGTGATAGGACTAACTGTTCCATCTGGAGTCAGGGTGCAGAGAATCACTGTGAAAGCAGGAAGGACAGCAGTGGTGTTTAGAATATAGGGACATAAAAACCTTCAAAGGGACTTGCTAGAGATGTAAATTCCCAGAGATTTTTGAGATGTCAAACTCATTTTGAGGGTAAAACCCCAGAATTTTAAGTACGCACAGCAGGTAATACTGATTCTCTGGGTCACAGGTTGAGTTGTGAGCTAGAGTTCTAAAGTGGGTCTTGATCTTCCCTGCAAAAGTGCCAACGTAGAGACTCAGAACCCAGGGAATTTAAAACCAGTCATCAAGATCCTTCCTCGAAGCTTTCCCAGCATCCTCACTGAGTTAAGCAGCCTGTTAGTGAGGGAAGGTATTTGACTGTGAGCTATAGAAGCTTCGAGAATAATGATTTAAACCTAAGGAGGATTTTTATTTTAGGGGAGGGGAGAGGATAAATAAGAAGTCTCGAGGTAGGCAATCCAGCTGTAGCAGGTTGGATGTTGTGTGATGGGCTAAGTTACTTCAGATGTGTCCAATTTTTGCAGCCCCATGGAACTGTAGCCTGCCAGGCTCCTCTGTCCATGGGATTCTCCAGGCAAGAATACGGGAGTGGGTTGCTGTTTCCTTCTCCATGGGATCTTCCTGACCCAGGGATCAAACCTGTGTCTCTTATGTCTCCTGCATTGGCAGGTGGGTTCTTTATCACTTGTGCCACCTGGGAAGCCCCTCCAAAAGGTACATCCACGTCCAAATCCCTGAAACTCTGAATGCTACCTTATTTGGAGAAAGAATCTTTATAGATATAATTATCTTGAGATTATCCTGGATTCCTGGATGGCAGTGGCTGCTGCAAGCTCCTCACTGCTTCCATTGACTGATTTGACAGTTATATTGCTTTGCTGTAGAACATACTCATGTGAAACAGGGTTCCTTGAGCCAAAATTTTGCATTTAGTGGTTCTCAATGTGGAGACATTTGCAATGTGGAGACATTTTTAGTTTTTATAACTCTGTTGGGGAGGGAGTAGATGATGGTGCTACAGATATTTAGAAGGTAGAGACCAAGGGTGCTGCTAAACATATTATAGTATATAAAACAGCCCCCAGGATGAAGAATTATCCAACTCTAGATGTCAGTAGAACTGAGGTTGAGAAAACCTAATATAAGTAAACAATAAATTTTAAAATAAAAATAAAATAAATAGCCTTAAAAATAAAAATTAAAGAGCTTAATAAGTTAGAGAAGGAGAAATATAGTATGACATCCCTTATATGTGGAATCTAAAAAGAAATGATACGAATGAATTTATTTACAAAACAGAAAGAGACTCAGACTTATAAAATGAACTTATGGTGGCTAGAGGGAAGGGATCATTAATGAGTTTAGGATGGTCATGTACACACTGTTATATTTAAAATAACTAACAAGGTCCTACTATATAACACAGGGAACTCTGCTCAGTGTCACATGGCAGCCTGGATGGGAGGGGGGTTTGGGAGAGAATGGATACATGTATACGTATGGTGGAGTCTCTGGACTGTTCACCTGAAACTATCACAACATTGTTAATTGGCTAATACAATACAAAATAAACAGTTCAAAAGAAAGAAAGAACTTAAGTTAAAAAAAGAAAACACTTTTCTTAACGTCCTTCCAATTCTTCCATGAAAGCGGAGGATATAAGGCACAAGGTGGCTGCTTATTCTGGATGGAATTATTATTGTTATTATTTTTGTCTGTATGAGGAATATTCTATTTCTAGGTAAGACAACAGCAAGTAAAGTTTAAAAAAGTAAATAGTTTGTATTTTCACAGTGTTCTCTTGCATGCATTCTGTACAACTTTTAAATGGGCAGCACTTGGTGTTCCCACCACTGTCTGCATTAGTCATCCCAACACCACTTCCTGGAAGGGGAATGGCTGAGACCAACCTGTCTGGATCTTCTGACAAGTCCCAAATGATCCTCTGAGCATCAAGTGGGGTGGTTTGCTTCCTATTCAGTACAAGCGGCATCAAGGCTTTTGAGATAGCCAGTTATTAATCACTGTGAACACGTCAGCACATATTGGTCAAAGGGGTTAAAGCTGTTACACAATGTAACCAGACATTTTTGAGAAAACTTGTGTAATGCCATGAACTAATGGTATTAGTCTATACTGTGTGATTTTTCCTTTCCATTTGCTGGCCTCTTCAGTTCACATCCAAGTGAGGATCTCTTAAGTTGATTAACTTAAATCCAAGAGAGATAACATTATTGTCTGAAGCATTACAAACAAGCATGGGAAGGCTTCATCTTTTAGGCTTCAGTTAGTTTACAGTAAGTTGTATTCAAATCAGTCGATTGCATACAAATCAAATGCATTAAATACTGTTCTTTGACAGTTTTCAAGTTGCTTCATCATCTTTCAACTGCAGCATTTACCCTTAGTCCTCCAGTGTTAAGAGACAGACAGATCAATGAGATGTTTAATAATCATTATACCTCCTTGAATACTCCAAGAGAAAAAGTTGGTAAAAACATCTGTGGAGAATCCAGTCCTTCACTGCCTGGAAGGATTAACCACATGAGACAGCCCTTATGAATCATGTTTATTCCTCTTTCAGGCACTATTTGTATCCAAGCTTTGCAAAAGCCCAAATTCAAAAGATAAGTTTCCTTTCCTGAGTATTGTTATTTACATAACTCTAGACCTTGGAGTTTAAGCTCATAAAAGCCAGTACATAAATGTTCTTCTTAATTTTTAAAATTGGAGATGATCTTTAGTGACACTAGAGCGTTTGCATTCTGGGCAGGGAAGTCTATTAAATCTCTGCTTTCAGCTGTGGAATATAACCGAGTTTGGCTAGCTGCTTGATGATCAAGACTGAATTCTCTCTGGGCAGAGAGAATTTCTGCTGGGGTCTCTGACCCATGGTTAAGTAATGCAAATATATGTGGGCTTGTATGGCAAATTATTCCTATACCAATGGAGAAATGTGTGGAATTGATTTTGCTTGTTTCTTAGTTTCCATGTTGATGAATCTTTTCTATTTCTCCTCCTGCCTTTTTCCTTCCTGTCTTGTTTCCCACCATTTCTGCTAACCCATTGACCTGATGTTGAGTGATTTCCTAGTCAAAAAAAAAAAAAACAGACTACAATGCTACTTCTAGTTGCAGGTGGACTTGCTCAGTCACATTTTTCACTCTGACTTAAAAAAACAGTTGTGCTTGGAAGCCTTTGGTTTGATAGGAAAGCTTTCTCAAAGTCCGTACTACTGGGTGTCCTTGGGTTATCTTAGAAATTCCCATTTGGAACTTTTACAGTCTCTGTTATTTGTGCTGGTTTAGGATATCTCTCATCCAATTAACTGCAGAAGGCATGCATTTTAATCCCTAGTGCTTCCGTCAAGAAAGAGTTTCACAATTTGCACAGCTAGAACCATGTAATTTGGGTAAGTCATTTAAACTCTATGGGTCTATTTCCTTATCTATAACATTCAAGGTGTAAAATTATATGATTCTGATTTATTTTCCCATGTGCACATTACCCCTTGTTGAATTGAAGATGAAGGTCTGTAGTACACACCAGAACTAAATAAAATCCAGTTTATAGATTTGAGATAATATACTAGTTCCCCACCATTTATTTGATTTTGAACTACTGTATACCTTTCTGAAGTGAGTTCTTTTTTTTTATTTTAAATATTTTTAAATTTTATTTTTTATCAAAGGATAGTGGATTTACAATATGTTCATTTCTGCTGTACAGCAAAATGACTCAGTTATATATACACACACACATACACACACACACANGATGAATCTTTTCTATTTCTCCTCCTGCCTTTTTCCTTCCTGTCTTGTTTCCCACCATTTCTGCTAACCCATTGACCTGATGTTGAGTGATTTCCTAGTCAAAAAAAAAAAAAACAGACTACAATGCTACTTCTAGTTGCAGATGGACTTGCTCAGTCACATTTTTCACTCTGACTTAAAAAAACAGTTGTGCTTGGAAGCCTTTGGTTTGATAGGAAAGCTTTCTCAAAGTCCGTACTACTGGGTGTCCTTGGGTTATCTTAGAAATTCCCATTTGGAACTTTTACAGTCTCTGTTATTTGTGCTGGTTTAGGATATCTCTCATCCAATTAACTGCAGAAGGCATGCATTTTAATCCCTAGTGCTTCCGTCAAGAAAGAGTTTCACAATTTGCACAGCTAGAACCATGTAATTTGGGTAAGTCATTTAAACTCTATGGGTCTATTTCCTTATCTATAACATTCAAGGTGTAAAATTATATGATTCTGATTTATTTTCCCATGTGCACATTACCCCTTGTTGAATTGAAGATGAAGGTCTGTAGTACACACCAGAACTAAATAAAATCCAGTTTATAGATTTGAGATAATATACTAGTTCCCCACCATTTATTTGATTTTGAACTACTGTATACCTTTCTGAAGTGAGTTCTTTTTTTTTATTTTAAATATTTTTAAATTTTATTTTTTATCAAAGGATAGTGGATTTACAATATGTTCATTTCTGCTGTACAGCAAAATGACTCAGTTATATATACACACACACATACACACACACACACATATATATATATATTCTTTTTCATATTCTTTTCCATTATGGTTTATCCAGGATACTGAATATAGCTCCCTGTGCCATACAGTAGGACCTTGTTGTTTTTCCATTCTACATGTAGTAGTTTGCATCTACTGGTCCTAAACTCCAAGTCCATCTCTCCCCCAACCCCCTTGGCAACCACAAGTCTGTTCTCTACGTCTGTGAGTCTGTTTCTGTTTCACAGATAGTTGTGTCATACTTTAGACTCCACATGTATGATATCGTATGGTATTTGTCTTTCTCTTTCTGACTTTCTTCACCTAGTATGATAACCTCTAGTTGCATCCGTGTTGCTACCAATGGCATTATTTCACTCTTTTTTATGACTGAGCAGTATCCCATTGTATACATGGACCACATACATCTTCTTTGTCCATTCGTTTGTCAGTGGACATTTCGGTTGCTTCCATGTCTTGGCTATTGTATCTCTTTGAATTATAGTTTTGTTTGGATATATGCCCAGGAGTGGGACTGCTGGATCAGATCGTAATTCTGGTTTTAGTTTGAACCTCCATACTGTTTTCCATAGTGGCTGCACCAACTTACACTCTTGAGTTTAACTTTCACTTACATTTTCATCCATGAAATCGGGACAGTGCTATCTGTCTTCTAAGATTCTCATGAGAATCAAAGATAATTTTGATGAAAAAGATAATTTTAAAGCCCTTGAAATAATGCCTGCAATTTAGATGCTCAAGAAATATTAGTTCCTCTCTCCTTTAGAGTTTTAATTATAAAACTCTCAAATGCCCTAATTTTTTCTGAGTTTATGAGTCCTTCCTCATCAGATATATACTAGTATGACTGCCCCTCTTCATTGAGGAGAGGCCAACTGGAACAAGGTGAAACCAAGCCCAGACATTTGTCTCTTGCTGTAGACACGTCTTCCTCATTTTTGTCACTAAGAGCTTTCAGCAGTGAAAGCAACTGAATTTAACAGGAAAAAGCTATTGGCCAGGTTGACTCCTGTCAAAGGCTCCATGTCAATAAGCATTTATAAGAAATGAAGCTTGATAAATGTGGCTTCATTCCAAGACACGTGTGGCAGTGGCAACTTTGTGCCTGGTATTAAGATCTTTTGAGATTACTTTTCCATTTGGCATCAGTTTGCCTCCAGTACAGAAGAAATGGAAACCGAGTACCTGTGAAGAATTTCATAGGTGGTGATACTGACTTGTTTTAACCAGGAGAACAGTAACAAAGGAAGAGATTTCCTTCTAAAATAAGACTTCCTGCTGCCTTAACAACCCAAGCATCCTCATCTGCTTGCTGAAAATGAACTTGCCATTTTTCACATCAGTCAAACATAGTTGAGATTGATTTTGGTTATAGAAACTTTGTATTTTCAGACTTTGTTATGCTGATGGAATTGTAGGATTCTGGAATTGAAAGAAAGCTCAGAAATGCCTGTCTGAATCCACCTCCTTCCCCTCTTGCAAGTGAGTGAGATGAGATCAACTTGGATGTCAACAGAGCAGTTAGGGCCCAGAGCAGAGATTGAACCAAACTCATCATTCTTTTAGGAGAATTATGAATCAGGGTAGCAGAGTCAACCACCTAACCAATGTGGGGAAGAGGGGAGAACACTGAAATCCTGTATGAGCAGATGGAAAACCAACAAGAAGCACCCCAACTTGTGCTGTGGAACCCAAGAAAGTCTAAAGCAACAGAAGCACAGATTCTCTCTGACAGCAAGGTGAGGTGTGAAGCAGAAAATGGATTGGTCAAATCACCACCACCAGCAGATTGACTGACAACAGATTGGTTGAATCTTTACCAGCTCTACCCCCATACCTCCTGTTCACAAACAGCTGCTCCTTTTCTCTTTTTTAATGTTTACAATGATTCACTTTAGATTTTGTATAGAACTCCATTACTTTGGCCGCCTCATGCGAAGAGTTGACTCACTGGAAAAGACTCTGATGCTGGGAGGGATTGGGGGCGGGAGGAGAAGGGACGACAGAGGATGAGACGGCTGGATGGTATCACTGATTCGATGGACGTGAGTTTGAGTGAACTCCAGGAGTTGGTGATGGACAGGGAGGCCTGGCGTGCTGCGATTCATGGGGTCACAAAGAATCGACTGAGTGACTAAGCTGAACTGAACTGAACTGTGTCTCCATACATGCATGAAATTGGGGAAACGTTGGATTTAAAAATGCTCATTTGGGAATTAGTTTAATCCAGCAAATATCTGCGTGTTTACTGTGCTAAGTTGATACTGTATGACTGAGGCAATGACTCTTTCCCTCTGAGTCTCAGAACTAATTGGGGAGAGAGACAACCCACCTAATTATAAATATGGCAGAATGTGCTCCAGGGCTGGGAGAGAGGCGTGGGTTACTACAGGAGGATCACAGAGGAAGGAGCCCGCAGTCAAGCCCAGGGGGGTGCCAAAGGCCTCAGAGAGGAGGAGACCTTGGGCTGGATCACAAACTATGTATCTGGAGAGGGAGAGGCTTTTCTAAAGAGCCAAAAGCAGCATGAGGCACACTTAAGGACAAGGTTTTTAGCTTCTGTCTCAGATCATCACTGAGTTCCACACTGTCTGACTGTAAAGCTCTAGAGAGACGTAAGGGACTATTTTTGTTGTTAGTGAGTTGTTGTTGCTATTATCCTTTAATCAGAGGGCTTAAAGGGATCTTCTAGGATAAGCAGGCTGGCACAGATAACCTTCTTTGGGGTGTCATTCCTGAATATTCAGGAACTCACTTGAGGGTGACTCCACTGATAGAAATACGAAACGTCAGGAAAGTCCTCAGAGAGCTATCTTTGGGGGCCCATGGGGCTTAGTGGGGCTTAGTGAGAGGAACCCACTTGGGCAGTCACATTGATCATAACCTCCAAGGCTGCTTCTCCTGCTGTAGAGAGAAGGGCAGTAAGAAGAACTGACAGAACTCCATGATCTATTGTGGGGCAGGAAAATAAGGACCGTGGTGCACGTAGCCTGGCATCCCCAGAGCCCGTGTTGGTAACTTGCCACCTAGAAATGAATACTACTGAATTTCCCCTTCTTACTGGTAGAAGTTAGTAATGATCTTACTCTTTCTACTAACTTAGCCTTTCCAGAGCCATTAATTAATTCAACAAATAATCACTGAATATCTTCCATGTGCCAGGCACCGTCATGACTCATTCTTACCTCTTTAAAAAGCCCATCTGCCTCCTTGGGTTCCCTGGGTTTTGCGAGGATGACCCTGTTCCTAAATTATCTTGCTCAAAGTCCCCTGAGCCTTGGAGAACATGAACTCAAGTCACAATATTGTATTTGCCAGATTTTATGATTTAAAAATTTATTATTTAACTCTTCAGTTCTGAATTTTATTGGCTACTTATAATGATTTATGTTCTACTTATTTACCTAACCATTTGGAGTTTTAAGAGTTGTTTCATGAGCATCAGAACTGACTGGTCTGAATTAAGTAGCCATTTAAAAAGTTCCTAGTATTTGCTACAAATCTCGAACTTAACAAGTGCAAGGTTTATTTTGAAATCACAGCGGTGAAATTGTATGGTCTTCAGTGTCCATGAGGGAACAGCTTTCCCCTGCATTCTGAAGCACAATTTATTATTGTTTAAATCAATGCATGACTCTTTGCATACCAGCCTGTACTTTGGGTCATACAGACTTAACCTCAGAACAAAATCACTTTGTTCAATGAAAAACAGGGCTCCTCTAGTTCTCTGGACCCCTTTCCATGTATTCCGTAAGAAAAAAAGTTTATTTGACTGCACGATAACCTCAAGCATAATTCCTCACAGAAATAAACCTGACAAATGTCTTAACCACTCTGCCTCAGAGGGGAACTTAATGCCAGCTGCAGGCTAACTCCTGCAAGGCAGGTAGACAATATCCTAAAAAAAACAATAGTTTAAGAGAGCAGGCTCTCCTTGACAAAGTAGTAGTAAAGAAACTTTCATAGGTGTTCAAAGTTCTTTTACATATATTCTCAGTTTTATCCTTTCAGTAGTTTCCAGTCTTTCATGATATTTTGCTACTAAACCTATTTTCCAGAATCAAGGCCACTATTTCAGCTTTAAATCCCCTTAAAGCGAGATGGCTAGTAGGTGAATAGGGTTTGAAAGTTTCTGACATGTCTGTGGTTTATCCCTCATTTTCAGGCAGGCATTTGTCCAAGAGCCCCCTTATTTGGGTGTCATCTGACAGATAGGCGCTGCTCCTTAAGGGACCACTACATGAATTTGGGTCCACTTTGCTATAATAGTTTGTCATCTTGCTTGGCTAAAGGTATCTAAGGTGTGATGGAAAACCACTTCTGTGTGTTTCTCCTTTGTCCTGACACTAGGAGCACACTCACTGTGCTTCTGACAGTAGATGTGTATTTTTTCCCTTACGAAGTGATTCTCTGTGAGACCAACTGTGTGGCCTACTATCATGTTCGATTCTGACACTAACAGGAGTTAGCTGAGACCCCACAGGTTAAGGGCTCAGTCACATGAGATTGTCCCCCTAATTCAGACACCGATCAAAAGTAGTAGTAGGTCCCCAGGTTACCTGCAACTTCTATGTAACTTAGCTACAAATGGGAGGTCCCCATGACTTCCTTCTTGGATTCAATTGTTTAGTAGAAATTTCACAGAATTCAGGGAAACACTTATGTTTGTTAGTTTATTATATAATAAAGGATCTCATAAAAGATATAGATGAAGAGGTATGTAGGGTGAGATCTGGAAGGGTCTCTATCGCAGAAGCTTCTGTCCCCATGGAGTTGGGGTGTGTCACCCTCCGTTTATGCAGACATGTTCACCAACCTGGAAGCTCTCTGAACTCTACATTTTGGGGATTTTTATGGATGCCTCATCTCATAGGCATCATTAATGGACCATAAGATCAATTTCCAGCCCTCTCCCTTCTCTGGAAAATGGGTGGGGCTGAAAGTTCCAAGTTCTACTCATAATTTAGTCTTTCTGTCAACCAACCTTTATTCAGGAACCCACCAAGTGTCACCTCATTGAAACAAAAGATAACTCCTATTACCCAGGAAATTCCAAGAGCTTTAAGAGTTCTCTGTAAGAAACTAGGGTCAAAGCCAAATATTAGGGCAAAAGATGCTCCTATTGCTCCTATGATGTAGGATATTTCAAAGGATTTAGGATCTCTGTTCCAAGGACTGGGGGCAGAGACTAATATATGTATTTTCTGTTGTTTCACACAGAAGAGATGACTTTATTTAAGCTATTTAAACTTTGTAACAGTACAGCTCCAGGGCTCTGTGTGTCTACTGCTTTGGATCCAGTAGTCTTTGGGGATAAGACTAATGCTTTATAAAATTGTGATAAAGGCACATCTTTGCTCCTTGTCCTTGCACCTCTGAAATGGATTGTCAGGCCCCCAAGGCTCTCTTGGTCTGGTCTCTCTGATCACTGTTTGTTGCTCTCTCTGTCATCTGGGGTGTGTACAGAGTGGGCATTCAGGGTTCTGTTTGTCCAATATATTCTTCTTGTCTGAGAACAGTACCCTCCTCCCTTACAGAATTTTTTTTAGAACTTCTCCTCCCTTCACTCTCCATGGGGTTCCAGGGAAAGCTGCCATCTTTCATGAACATATATTATGACCCTCATGGCCACAGGTGATTAGCCCAGAGCTGGCATTGACTGAGTCCCTGGAAACTTAAAAAACTGGTATGAAGAAGAGTCAGTCCCTTTCTGGAGGTTCCAATGGTGGGTGGTAAAGCTCAGGCGAGCTCTTGGCATGGAATTTCTTGCCTTGCAGAGGATACTAGTATGCAGTGAGAAATGGTGCTGCTTTGTAGAGAGAATCAGAGCTGAGAGATGGAACCAGGGTATGTGTCTCTGGTTCCAGGTGCTCCTAAGCAAAGCTGGATCCTAGCCTTTCTCTCAGTTTGGTCCTTTGACTCTTCCTTGGATTTCATGGTCTAATGAATTCCCTTTTAAGTTCTCCTGGTTCAAGTTGAATTTCTGTCACTTGCAGTCAAGAGTCCTGTCTGATAACCCCATACCCCTTCCCCCAATCCCTTCCTCTAGCATTTGAAGGACACCTGTCTTGCAACTCATTGTTTTTGGGCTCTGAACATCATCCATCTAACTTAGTTAGATAACAGTTACTTACACAGGGTTTAGAGGAAATTGTGTTCCTGCTAAACTCTAGAGACATTTCCCTACTTTGTTATTGATACTAAAGTGGGATTTTCAAGCTTGGCAGAGGATTGTTAAGAGGTTTGGTGAGGTGTCTCACATTACACACAAATTAATGGGGCCCTGCCATTGCATGGACACCTTCACCTTTTGGAATATAGGTTTGTTGACTGGGCACACTTTGCTGGACATACTAGAGTACTGAAGAAATCTGAATCGGAAAGAAAAAGTCTCAGTGTAGTTTTGCTAAACTGTGTAATTTATGCCAATACAATTTCTTGATAATATCTGGGTCAGATTTTAAGGAATTCTATCTGTTCTGTCTGATGACTTTCTTAATCTTGCTTACCTGTGCTCTGAATGCTGTAACTTTTCAGGTTGACTCAACTTTCTAGGAGTAAAAACATTAATGCCGCAAATGAAAGAAAGTCTCGAAAGGAGTGAATTGGGTAGAGAAGGGTGAAAATGAAGAACTTGAAAAAGACAGAAAGAGCGGAAAAGGAATACAACCAAGGAGATGGGAAAATGAGTGAAGGACTGATAGGCAAGGATCGTGAAGCAGGAATTAGGTTACAAGAAGAGGACAGTGAAAACAAAAGGACATTAAGTAGGGAGCATGACTCTTCTTCACCTATTTTGGAAGAAATGGAGAACTTCCCATGCTTCCAGAAGGGAAAAAAGTCAAAAGTAATAGCAATGTTCCAACCCACGGTTTCCTGTCCAGCTGGAGTGAGTGGTTAGTTAAGGAATGAACACCAGCCGTATGAGCCTAGCAGCCTTTCCCACTCACTCACAGTTTAGGTCAGTTCTTTTTTTTCTTTCTAATTAAAAAAAATTAAAAATTTATTTGACTGTACTGGGTCTTAGCTGCTGGGTGTGGGATCTTCACTAAGGCATGCAGGATCTTTACATGCAGACTCTAGTTCCTTGACCAGGGATGGAACCCGGACCCCCTGCATTAGGTGTGTGGAGTCTTAGCCACGGGACCACCAGGGAAGCCCCTCTGGCTGGTTCTGATCTCTCTCAGGCCATGATCTTCTGAGCCAGAGGAAGTTCTTTTCAGTTTGGGACTGGATCGAGTTTCAGCTGGGCTTTTGGTCCAGAAAGATGCTGCCAGGAACAGTGTCATATCCCAAGTGCCGTTCCCTGGCCTCTCCTGGTGGGAATGACTTAAAGACAGGGACTCATGTAGTGCTCTGGCAAGCTTCCTCCTTGGCTTGGAACTCTGGACACGTATCTGCCCATCTGTTTGGAAACGGAGCTCCTAGTTTAGGTTCTGGAGTGAGTGAGCTAAGTTCCAGCTCCAGAAAATGATATATCTGTCCTGGAGTCTCATGTTTTCTCCTTTGTTTTCCTTTCTTTGCCATCTAGTATTGGTTAGATGAGCTGTTTTCCTAACATTTTCTTTAACTAATGCCTCCACTGGCTTGTAAAGCACAAAGAATCAGCTGATTCATCTAGAAAACAGCTTCATGCTCTCTAAACACTGTGGATTCAGCAGAAATGCAGTTTAATCCTATCACCTCCCAGACAAAGTCAGTCTTTCACTTCCTTCTTGAAGGGTGAACAAGAACAATATGAGTGTTTCAGTGGTTTCAGGATAGTTAGGAGCAGAATGTTACAAGCCATGGAATATACAAAACCTTTGCCAGCCAATATGTTTGATAGACGATAAATGTGTTTGTAAAGTAAATCCGCACTTGGGCAGGGACCCATTATCAACAGCTGCAAAGCTCAAAGAGGATATCCTGCAGGGAGACTTTCACAAACATAAAAACACATAAATAAATACCAGGGTTGTTTCAGATGGACTCTGTCACCACGAAAAATTCACTTTTCAGAGATAAAATATCATCATGTGAATTTCATTGCCTCAGGAATGACCTTAGCTATGTTATTTATGGACTAGAATTGAGGACTGTTCCTTAATATACCACTTTGCTGCTGCTGCTGCTAAGTCACTTTAGTTGTGTCCGACTCTGTGCGACCCCACAAACAGCAGCCCACCAGGCTCCCCCGTCCCTAGGATTCTCTAGGCAAGAACACTGGAGTGGGTTGCCATTTCCTTCTCCAATGAATGAAAGTGAAAAGTGAAAGTGAAGTTGCTCAGTCGTGTCCGACTCTTCGCGTCCCCATGGACTGCAGCCTACCAGGCTCTTCCATCCATGGGATTTTCGAGGCAAGAGCACTGGAGTGGGGTGCCATTGCCTTCTCCAATATACCACTGTATTGAGCTGGAAATCAGATGTTTGTTTTGTGTTGTGACGGAGCAGCATGATGATCATAACTTCTAAACCAGCTCTGTTGTAAATAACTCGTATAGAACAGATGCGATGTGGGTGGGGTGGAGGGTGGGAGCACTGCAGGACATATTTGTGAATGAAATGGTTAGTCTTGTGTAGAACTCTAGAAATACCAAAAGGTGGCTATAATTACTGACATGTATTTTTATGAAAAAGCTGGATTGGAAAGTTAGATCCAAGACTTAATGGTAATGCAATGGCCATCATGGATTTAGTATTCCAGTAAATCTGCATTTTGTTTTATTCATTCCTCCAAATTAGAAACCTGAGCAAGAAACTTCTTTCTCCTGCATTTCCCACATCCAGTCCATCATCAGCCCCTTCATTTCTACCACTTAGGTATTTATTGAGTCTAGGCTCATCTTTTTTTTTCTTTCCAGTTTTATTGAGATATAATTGACATGTAACAGTGTATTAGTTTAAGATGTACAACACAATGACTTGATACATGTATCCATTTTGAAATGATCACTCCAGTAAGTTTAGTTAATATCCATTTCCACACATAGACATTTTTTTTCTCTTGTGATAAGACCTTCAAAACTCCACTTTCTCAGCAACTTTCAAACATGTAGTATAGCTTTGTCAGTTATAGTCACTGTGCTCCACATTACCTCCTTCTGCTGTATGCTCAGTCATATCTGACTCTTTGCAATCCCAATGATCGTAGCCCACAAGACTCCTCTATCCATGGAATTTTCCAGGCAAGAATACTGGAATGGGTTGCCATTTCCTACTCCAGGTGATCATCCCTACCCAGAGATTGAACCTATATACTCTTGTGTCTCCTGCACTGGCAGGCAGATTTTCACCTCTGTGCTACCTGGGAAGCCCACACTATATCTCGAAGTGGGGGTATGGGTGAAGTGGTGAAGATGGTCAAAAGGTACTGACTTCTAGGTATAAGATACATTACATCCCTAGGACTTAATTATCCTATACTTGGAAGTCGGTACCTTTTGACTACCTTCACCATTTTACCCATCTCATGCTCTCCACTCTGGCAATGACCAAACAGTTCTCTGTTTCTATGAGTTTGGGTCTTTAGGTTCCACACATAAGTCAAATTGTACAGTATTTGTCTTTTCTCTGACTTATTTCACTTAGCATAATGCCCTCAATGTCCATCCATGTCGTTGCAAATGGCAGGATTTCCTTCCTTATTTTTTTTAAATCAGTTCCACCTCTTAATCTCCACAGCCAATGACCTTGGTTCAGATTATATGAGATGTTTTCAACTGAGATTCCTCCCTGTTTTCACAGCCTTGTTGCATCCATCCAATTTACCTTCTAGCTCAGGAGATCAAATGCTTGTGTAAGGTGTCTATCTCAATGCTCCCCATCTCTTCGTAAAGGAGAAAAAAATCCTAAATTCCTATACATGGTATATAAAGCCCCAAATTATTAGCCTACATAATTACTTCAGTTATTGCACCTCCCATAGGTGCATTCATATGAATCTAACTAGAATTTCCTGGGGGGAAAAAATCACGAATTTTTCCTGTCTGTTACATTAGTGTGTGGTGTTCTCTGAGCTTTAGATGCCCTGTCCACACTCATCTCAGCCTTCTCTGGCCTACCAAACTCCTAGTCATCCTTCATAACTTGGTTCCAAAGATTTTTCCAGTCTCCTTGCTGAAGCATTTCTGGATCACCCCTGCACAGTTAGGGAAGTATAAAGAATGTTTATTTACTTTGCTTTTCAGCACTTGGACACCCATTTTGGGGGCACAATTTTACTTTTATGGCACCATTTTCCCATTTCAGTCCATGTGCTTCCCATTTGTTCATATGAGACTGACCCTGGGCCTGAGGGGATCTGGAGCATGAAAACCTAGTGTCTTGGTGAAAGTGGAGAATCTAGAGCTTTCCTGTCTAAGGGAGACATGGAAATAAACAACCAAGGTCTTCCTTCAGTTCTATTGACCGAGCACACTACATGTCTGGCATAGCATTATATGCCTAGAGGAAGAAGGGATAAAAATTAGNAGTTATTGCACCTCCCATAGGTGCATTCATATGAATCTAACTAGAATTTCCTGGGGGGAAAAAATCACGAATTTTTCCTGTCTGTTACATTAGTGTGTGGTGTTCTCTGAGCTTTAGATGCCCTGTCCACACTCATCTCAGCCTTCTCTGGCCTACCAAACTCCTAGTCATCCTTCATAACTTGGTTCCAAAGATTTTTCCAGTCTCCTTGCTGAAGCATTTCTGGATCACCCCTGCACAGTTAGGGAAGTATAAAGAATGTTTATTTACTTTGCTTTTCAGCACTTGGACACCCATTTTGGGGGCACAATTTTACTTTTATGGCACCATTTTCCCATTTCAGTCCATGTGCTTCCCATTTGTTCATATGAGACTGACCCTGGGCCTGAGGGGATCTGGAGCATGAAAACCTAGTGTCTTGGTGAAAGTGGAGAATCTAGAGCTTTCCTGTCTAAGGGAGACATGGAAATAAACAACCAAGGTCTTCCTTCAGTTCTATTGACCGAGCACACTACATGTCTGGCATAGCATTATATGCCTAGAGGAAGAAGGGATAAAAATTAGAGGAGCAAAAGTAGAAGTGTACAGGGCAAGGATAGAAATAGTTTCCATACTACACAGGGGAACATGGAATTATTGCTGGGTCTTTGCTTCTATTCAGATACAAAGAAAAGGAAGGATTAAGTTGAGAAGGGAAGAAGAATGGAGGTTTATAGCCCAGGCACTCACAATAGAGAGGGCCAGGGAAAATATTGCCTTCTTGTTTATATTTTCAAAAAATATGGAGTCAGGATTCAAATGAACCTAAACTTGATCTGCCTTAGTCACGGTTCCCATGGAAAACTGATCATGAACATAGGCATTTTTACAACTTTCACAAGGAGAGTCCTTGACTCTAGAATTTATTAATAGATGAAACCAAAGCAATATAGCTTTGTGAAGTGACAACCTAGAGCCTAAGTGTTAATTTAATAGGTCAGTTTAAGAATGACAGCCTGGTGGTCATGGTGATGCTCAATAGCCCTGATGGCCCTCCTCCAGATGCCCCCAGGGGACGTTGATAGTTTGATAGTATGTTATCTCAAAGTTCCCCTGGATTAAAGAAGAGGCCAAAGACTATTAGATATTTCAGTTCCTTATTCCTGAAAAAAGAGGTACTAGAGTCCACCGTTAGCTAGTCAAACACACATGTGGAATCTAGAAACAATTCAAATGGACTATTTCATATCTAAGTACTATATTCCACTTCCTTCCAAATCTTCAGAGTTATGAGAATTAGAAATTCAATTTATCCCTAGTCTTAAATACTTGGGACATATCATGTGGTCGACCATATGGGTAAGTAAGACTCTGTCCCCTCTATTTTATAATCTCTCTACCTCTTTCTCAGCCTTATAGTTCCTTAGTGCCCTTTTTATTTATTCTTCTTTTCCCCTGATCTCCTTCCTGTCTATATTTTGTGTCTAGTCTCATAGGGGGGTTGTCTGACATTCTTTGTTTTCCTGGGAGTGGGAGCAAGACTGAGGTGGAGTGTTTTGGATTCTAAATGAGGAGAAAGGATGGGAACCATTCTTGTTGGAGATAATCTTAGGGGAGAAAATTTAAGTAATTGGATTGTGAATGTTAGTTTTCTGCTAAAAACTCCCCTTGTTATTCTATTAAAAGAGTTTCTTTCTCCTACTTACCCTTTGATTACCCTACACAACCCAGGTAACTGGGTAAGTACCAGGATCCAAGAGAAGGTGTGTTAAGTCTGTTACACGAGACAAGTTAACTGCACAAAGGATCACCATGCTCCTAAGATCTAGGAAAGATATTCTTTTAGACTTTTACTTGGCCACATAGCCTTGTTTTATGGCTTTGGGATTAAAATTCCCAAACTGAGAAATCAGTGTATGAGAGGCTTATACTCGGTTTCCACTAGAGAAAGGAATCATGCTCTTGGAAAGGAGAGCAATACATTTTTGATTTTCTACCATCTCAAAACAGATGGAACCCTTGTTCAACTTTATTTTTGGCTCTGCAAGGGGTTCCCAGGTGCCTCAGTGGTAAAGAATCTGCCTGCCCAGCAGTAGACGCAGGTTTGATTCTTGGGTTGGGAAGATCTCTTGGAGAAGGAAATGGCAACCCACTCCAGTATTCTTGATTGGGAAACATCAACCACAAGCAGTTAGTATATGGAAGTTGAAAGTGACTCCCATTACATGCACTATAATTATCCCATTGTGTTTTAACTACATTTAAAAAAACTTATTTATGACTTCCCATTAGACCATGGGCCCCTGGAAGGCTACCTTTTTACCTCTACGACCCCGCTACCCAGTGAATGCTTAAAGCATCATGGGTACTTTTACCTGTTGAATGCAAGGGTGAAATAACCATGTAAAGAACATTAAGAATGTGTATTTAAAGTGTTCAGAATGGATTTGGGGACATTTTCTTGATTTACTCATGTGTAGAATACCTTTATTGACAAAGATTTGCTTTTAAGGAAGCAATGATAAAAATGAGTATAAAGAATCTGAATAAACTGAAAAAAATAGTCTCTGTTGAGTATATGTTTCTCAAAATGTGGCCAGCAGACCTCCAGATTCCTCCTGAAAGCACGTTTGTGGTGCACATTGATGTTTTTCTCTCTCTTATTCTATCTGTGCTCCCCACCCCAAGTATTTGTCCACAGTTTATTAAGTATAATTTATTCTTCAAATTGAAGGAATCATGTAGGATTTGTAGTCATCATTTTTAGAGGAAGAATCTGAGGTCATAGAAATGAAGGGTTGTGTTCCAATGCCCAGTGAATCCCTGGACTCAGACCTTCAGATCCTACACTAGTTTTCACACTCACTCCCTCCTTTAAAAAAAAAATTATTTATTTTTGCCTATGCTGGGTCTTCATTGCTGCATGGGCTTTTCTCTAATTGCAGCAAGTAGGGGGTGCTCTCTAGGTGTGGTGTACAGTCTTCTTATTTCGGTGGCTTCTCGTCCCAGAGCATGGGCTCTATGGGGAGCTGGCTTCAGTAGGTGTGGCTTGGGGGCTCATTACTTTCAGCTCCTGTGTTCTAGAGTACAGGCTCAATAGTGGTGGCACACAAGCTTAGTTGCCTTACAGAATGAGGGATCTTCCTGACTCAGGGATTGAACCTGTCTCCTGCATTGGCAGGTGGATTCTTTACCAGTGAGCCACCAGGAAAGCCCACCCCATTTCATTTTGAGCATCCTGTTTGAGGTTGAACAGTCTGCTCTTCCCTGATCCATGTTTTAGTAGGTAGAAGAAATGGCAGTGAGAATGATGTGGAGATATATGGCTTTGTCTTCTGAAAACAAATGTAACTCAAGGATTTTTACATTTTGTACTTTATTAATGTGATGTCTGCAAACACTCGTCCAGATCAATGAATACTCGTTTTACAAAATTGTTTATCCTCAGAGATACCAACTGTTCATAAACTTTACCCAGAAAATTAAAAAGAAAAGGATAGGCTATATATTTTATAAGTACTTTCTTTATACACACATTATTGTTTCCTTTTTAGTCTTTTCATGGTGGGCTATGGAATTATTTTGCTGGGTAAATTATGGAATAATTGCTTGGTAAGCTCACCAAAGAAGAAGTTAAAGTGGAAAAGGATTAGTTTCTAGGCATACAAGCTTTGCTCTAAGTCACAGTCAGCCGAGCTTGATATTTTTAAGGCTTAGCAGTGACCAAAATGTATTCTATCTGCTGAATGGGTGCTGAAAATGTGCCCATATTGGGAGAAGGGTTCCCTTTCTACCTTATCTCTTCTATTCTCTCTTCCCCCTTTTCTCTCAAGTTCTCTCCTTTCCCCTCCCTTCTCCTCTGCTCTCCTGTTTTCTAAAGGATGCTTTGTATGTTAAGGAAAAACACTTATCAAGGTGTTTTTTGGAGTAACATCTTGTTCTTACTTTCCTGTGTGGACTTGTTTGTGGCCCAGGCAGTTAGGCTATTTGATGCCTTTTCATTAAGTTGCCCCAAGACACTCAGTCTTTGGGTAAGCTGCAGATATCCTGGTCCTACAAGAGAAGCATTCAGATTTCTAAGTTTTCTATTTTCAGTGACTACATAGGGTCAAGTATAACAGTTGGGGTGAGGAGTATCTTTTGGCTGGAGAAAGGAAGGTAGGGATAAGACATGTTTCATTGATAATAATGTTCAGGTGGGATTCGAATTTCATGTTTTAAATCAATTGACATTTTTGGAAAAGTTATAACTCAAGAAAATAATGCTTCACCTCAAGGGGCTCACTGTTACACTCTTTTCTGTTTTCTTGGATAAGAGTTTCAATAAAATGGATATATCCTTGACCTTCCTCTATGGGTCTCTGGAGGAAAACAAAGGAGTCATAAAGGAGTATTTCTATTCTTCCATGAAAAGTGCTATAATGCTACAAAGTGCTGCTCTGTTATTATAATGGGAACCATGCAGTAATAGAGCATTTATGGTGAGGTTTCTTGGAATTTTTCTAATGCATGTTTCTTGGAATTTTTCATCTGCATTTGAAGATGCAGATAGGATGTAAGTTGTTAAACATTAGGCCATGTCAATAAATATGCCTAAGTCCTTTTGATAATGCACAGAACTGGGTATATTTCTGTGTGCATTCTGTGTGGGCTTTTATTTCAAAAGATACTTTTATTTTTACAATTTTGACAAATGAAGTGCTTCTTGACTGTTGGTTAAGGCACGAAAAAAATGATGGCATGAAGTCAGTCATGTATGCCATGATTTAGTGTACTTCATACCTATATTCACAATAAATCCTCTTAAGATGTTCCTATGAAAAAGTTTTTCCATATGATATAGTGAGTTTTATATGTCTATCATTTAATTTTATTCCTAATAAATTCTCTCTTGTGAGTTTTTTTTGTTTATTTTTGTTTAGCTGCTGTTTCTTGGAATAGTGTTTTAAAAGGAATTTATTATATATATGCATATATATACACATTTATATAGAATTTAGTATTTTGAAATTTTCTTATCCTTTTTTTTCTCAAAAGTCAAAACAACTCTAAAGATGAAAAGGATCTCTTTTCCAGATTATCCAGGAGTAGAATTTGGGATTTTTATCTTAGGAGAAATACATTCAGAAAATAGAAAAAGAAAAACAACAAAACTCCCAGCTGGAGTGAGAAAAATCAAACTCTTACAGACATTTCTGTCTCTGGCCAATTGGTGACTTTCCAACAGGCTCTGTCTTTTGAAATCTGTTTTTTTTTTTTTCTCTCTCTCTCTTCAAAATTAAACCTCAGTTGTGTCTTAAATAGAAAGGCTCCACCGCTCTGTCCATCATGACTCTCTATAAACTTTCTTTCATGAAGGAAAAAGAGAATGTTTCTGAGAGTCTTGGAACAGTCATCCAGGTGATTTCACTGTTGAATTCATACTGTTTGCATTCTCCCCTATAATATTTCCTTAGCCTAAAATAAATTCTATAGTGAAACCTCATAGCAACAGAAATCTTTCTGAAGAAAAAGAAAGAAGTCTTACTAACTGTTTATTGTAGCACAATATAATATTCATGGAGTATTTACAAGTGGCCTTTAAGTTTCATATTATTAATCATTCCCGATGATCTGTTTGGGTCCTGAAACTTTGGTCTTGTGAAATGTTGAAGATACTCATCTATGAAGAGATGGCCACCAGTACAGCTAGCTGGTAGAAAACAGTAATGAATCTGTCTGTATGTATTGTGTACATTCCCTTTAGCTCCCAATGTGCAGGGAGCTGTAGGGAATACAGCAGATGACACAGCCGTTGTCTATAAGAAATTGGCATCTAGAAGGAGATTCAGAGGCAAAGATTAGCAAGTTCTGGCGGGAGAAATCTCAGCTTTAGCCATAATAGCTGATGGGAGAAAGGCAGGCACGAAGCAATTCTTAGACTTTAGAAGACATGCGTAACTGAAGTATTAGAGTCTCACTTTCCACACAACATTCTTTGACTTTACTTTTATAAATTAACAGTCACCATGTTTTGCTTTTCAGATGGCTGCAGCTTCCTTTTGGCATTGTTGTGAGTTGATCCCCTTGTGTCTCATATCTGTCTCCTAAGGACCCAGGAGCTTAGATAATGAGTGTTTGCAAGTATCACCAGTAATTACTACCCTCCTCACTTGATAGATCTGCTCTGCTGTAGGGCAGGTGAGGGGTTAGTAGAGACCACTATTATCAGAAATAATTAGTCATTTAGCCAGAGGGGAAAGCTTAGTGGCCTAACCATGGGCTTTACCCATCCAGGTGGGATTAGGGGCTCTGTTCTCTAGGGGGTCTATGTAGCCTCTTTATCTCAGAACCAGCAAGACTGCTATTTGCTTCTTTTGGCTAAGAATTTTCCTTCCCTCAAAAATCTTTGCAAAGTCACCAGGGTACCAGCTGGAAGAAGCATCCCTGACTTTGGAGGAACAAAAGCATTTGCCTCCTTCATTAGGGTGCTCAGTGGTGTTTTCCTACAGTCCTTCTTGCAGCCCTTGGTTTCCTGGATTGACTGTTCCAACACACATGCTCAGGGAGCCCCCAAAGGTTACACAGTCATTCCTGCAAAAGCAGCAGAACTCTGGCAACAATGAGCAGCTCTGGGGACAGCTGGAGGGGGAGACATGCCGTATGTATCATTAAATCTCCATGGACAGAGAAGATGGAGAGTGAGGTCACATCGGAACCCCAGACTGAAGGACATAAGGACAGATGTGCTGAGATACAGCACTTTGTTTAGGATAAATCTCCTTCTCACATGGACATTTCTATGTGGGATGCTCCAGGGTGGATATTCACAGGTACTTACTTAATGAACACTAATAATTTTGGGGCTTCCCTGGTGACTCAGAGGTTAAAGTGTCTGCCTCGAATGCAGGAGACCCGGGTTCGATCCCTGGGCCAGGAAGATCCCCTGGAGAAGGAAATGGCAACCCACTCCAGTACTCTTGCCTGGAGAATCCCATGGAGGGAGGAGCCTGGCAGGCTACAGTCCATGGGGTCACAAAGAGTCAGACACGACTGAGTGACTTCCCTTAAGCCTTAAGCCTTCCCTTAATAATTTTTAAACTAGCACTCTCCAATAGAAATAAAATGTGCATGGCATATGTAATTTTAACTTTGCTAGTAGCCACACTAATAAAGTAAAAAGAAATGAGTGAAATTAATGCATTTTGGTAATGTATTTTATTTAACCCACTATAGGCAAAGTATTATTTCAGCATGTAATCAATATTTAAATGATTAATGAGATATTTATATTATTTTTTCTTTTGTACAAGGTCTTCAAAATTTGATGTGCATTTTATACTTACAGTGCATCTCAGTTTGGTCTAATTATGTTTCAAATGCTCCACAGTGCCATGTGGATGGTGGCTTCCATATGGAACAGCATCATTCTAGGGCATGGCCTTGTAGGCTAACTGATCTTCTGCATGAATGAAGAAAGCATCTTATTTTTAAAAATTGAATGATAGCCACAAATGACAGCATGACCTCCACCCCCACCTCCACTGCCATTGAATGAAACCAACCAACCAAACAAAATCATTTATAATAAGAACAGCCTACTGGATTCTCAATGAATTTCAATTCGTCATAATGGGGTCCAGAGGTGGGCCTTGGTGAGATAGCTAATTCTTTGCCACAGAAGCTCTAGTGAAGATTTTGTGACTCAATTATTCCACCAGCTGAATTCTATGTGGCAAGCTCCAGGGTGACAATGCCAGTGCATTAATTTATCCCTAGTTGGAGATTCTGGTAAGTGAAGTAGAGAAGGCCAGCTAGTGTTTCCTGTACTCAGGCAGCCACATAGGCCCCTTGTACTCAGTGGCAGAAAGCCAAGTCGAGTTTATTTTCTTGTCTGCCCTGCACCGAGACTCAACCCAGATGGCTTGGCCTGTCGACCAGGGTCTGTATGCCTCAATGCCTTAGCTGAGGGATGGCACATTGTTGGAATCCCTGGAGGGATGGGAATAGTGAGGGGATTTGGAATAAAAGATGTCCACAGTAGAATGAAAAATGACTGTTGGCCTGCCAGCCTTGTCCTTCTCCATACCCAAATAAGCAAAGTGGGTATTTTGAACAAATTTTGAAAGCGCTTGGGGAAAGAGGAGCCTTACTAATTAGCAAGCTGTTACAGCAATAGTTCACCAGGCGCCATTGTTCTTCCTCAGGAAACCTAGATAATACAAAATGATGGGTCTGGTTTCTATACTGTTGCTGGAGTAAGTATGATTTGTAACTAGTCGTGTACTGCTCTTACAGATGACTTTTTGGTTTTGCTTTTCTGTCACAAAGGAAATTTTATAGAAAACTGGAAAATTTAGAAAAGCATAAAGGAAAAAATTCAAAATTCTCATTATCTCACCATCCAGTAATGTACCAATATGAAGTTAAAAGTCATTATTTTCTTGAGATTTTTTTTTCACCTCTTCAAATGCACATATATTTAAGAATTGGTGTTAGAGGTAAGTCTGTGCTCTTTTTCATTTGACATAGCATAAACACTTTACCCCATGTTATTCTTTGTAAGGTATACATTGAAGAATGTATTATGTGACTATATGTTCATTTTTTCCCTTGTTGTGAGACTTGTTTTTTCTAATACTTCCTAAGGACATGCAGAAAAATTTTAGTTTACCTGATTTAAATCTTAAATAGCTTGGTTTAAAATCACTCTTAGGCATTTATAGTAAAAATAATAAGCTGTAAAGAGAAGTAAAAAATTTTAAATGCTTTTTATTTCATAACTCCTTGCCTTGTACCCAGGAACTTTTCTCTTAAGTGGAGTTGTGCTGTGTCTTGTGTCAAAGGTGGTGTGCAAATCAGTGAGAACTGCTTTTTTCTGGTCATGCACTTTTTGAATTATTAGACACAACAGTGGTGAACAGTGTATGTCCAGAGAAAAGCACACTGTCTTGTACACTGTCATGACACGTCTGCCTCAGACTCAGGAGGGATCTAGTTGGTAGTGCTTGTTCTTACAGGGGCATTTGGTTCCAAAGTGCAGGTTTCCTGGAGAAATTTTTTTTTAATAAAAAGTGCTGATGATATTAACTAAATGGCGAGAGACTTGTATTTATTGATTTTCCAGCTTTTCATTATGGAAGATTGTAAATAGATATAAAGTAAACAATAGTATAATATACTCATGTACCCATCATCCAGATCGGGGAGGGATCAGTATTCTGCCACACTTGCTTCATCTATGTTTTTATCTACCCTTCATACCTACCACTTGATTCTGTCCTGTAACCCATGTCCCTATCATGATATAGCACATTCTGAGTGAGTGNGTAAATAGATATAAAGTAAACAATAGTATAATATACTCATGTACCCATCATCCAGATCGGGGAGGGATCAGTATTCTGCCACACTTGCTTCATCTATGTTTTTATCTACCCTTCATACCTACCACTTGATTCTGTCCTGTAACCCATGTCCCTATCATGATATAGCACATTCTGAGTGAGTGAGCATTAGCCGCTTAGTTGTGTCTAACTCTTTGCCACCCCATGGACTGTAGCCTGCCAGGCCCCTTTGTTCATGAAGTTCTCCAGGCAAGAATCCTGGAGTGGGTTGCCATTTCTTTCTCCAATAAAACATTCTATGTCCCCAGAAATTTCCTTCCTGTCCTTTCCCATGCAACTGTCCTGTCCATCCCCCCTTTTCAAGGGGCAGCCACCATTCTAATAATTTGCACCTTAACTTCCTTTGCCTGTTTTAGAATTTCATGTAAATGAAATCATACTGTGTGTACCCTTTGTGAATGGTTCTATTCGCTTAACATTGTCTGTGAGATCCATCATTATTGTGGCATGTATAGTAATTTTTTCATTTTTATTGCTCAGTAGATTCTTTTGTGGGACTACATCACAATTTGTTGATTCATCCTCCTGCTAAGTTATATTTGGATTATTTCCAGTTCAGGGGATATGAGCATTCTTGTGTAAGTCCTAGTGGACCTGTGTCTTCAATTCTCTTGGGTAACTATTAGGCCTGGAATTTCTGGGTCAGAGGATAGACACACTTTAACTTTTTAAGAAGCTGCCAACTCCTTTCCATTTCTGCCAGCTGTGTATGACAGTTCCAGTTGTTCAACATCTTTACCAACATTTGCTGTGTGTTATCTTAATTTTAGCCATTCTGGTGGTGGTGAAGTGGTATCTCCCTGTTTTTTTTTTGTGTGTGTGTGTGTGTGTTTCCCTGATGACTAACAATGTCAGTTTCTTCCATGGGCTTATTGTCCACTTGTGCAATATCTGTTCAAGAAAAAGTGTTTTTTTTTTGTTGTTGTTGTTGTTCCAGGCTAAACTTTTGTCCTAGGAGGCTTCCCTTGTGGCTCAGATGGTAAGGAATCTGCCTACGATATAGAAGACCCAAGTTCAATCCCTGGGTCGGGAAGATCCCCTAGTGAAGGGAATGGCAGCCCACTCCAGTATTCTTGCCTGGAGAATTTCATGGACAGAAGAGCCTGATGGGCTATAGTTCATGGGGTCGCAAAGAGTCGGACACAACTGAGTGACTGACACGCTTTATGTCAGACACTGTTTCTTTGTGCAAGGGCGCAGAAGGGGTGTGTATTTCTCAAAGTAGGATGCATAGGAAAGCTCTGCAGGGTCACAGCTTGCTTCTGTGCCTTGTTGCCCCTCTTCCAACTTTGTGGTATCATTCATTTCCTAGGACTGACCTTCTGACTTCTTCCTTGACTTAGATTATGATTCNGTGTATTTCTCAAAGTAGGATGCATAGGAAAGCTCTGCAGGGTCACAGCTTGCTTCTGTGCCTTGTTGCCCCTCTTCCAACTTTGTGGTATCATTCATTTCCTAGGACTGACCTTCTGACTTCTTCCTTGACTTAGATTATGATTCCCTTTATCTTTACTTTGTCTGCTTAGGGCAGGTTTCACTGGAAAGACCATTGCCAAGCTCCTTAGTGCTAGGGAGCCTTAACTCAATACGTTAGCATCTCAAAAGGTCCATCGAGAACTCCGGATCCCATTCTAATCCAGAGCCTTGAAAATTAAAATATCTCAATTAACTGTTTTGAAATGATGGAATTGAGTCAAGAAGTAACACAGTTAAAGACTGCCAAGTGACACTGACATTATAGAAACCTTAAGTTTGAAGGTTGAAACCTTAAGGATTTGAAGAAAGGTTGTGATTTATGTCTAAATCACAGTGCTGATCCTACAAGCTAAGTAATGCTTTTCAAACTCTGTGGTGAAGGATACATTAAAAAAATTGCGAGCCCATTACAGACCAATACGTTCATAAATACAGAATGTTGCAGCAATGTGAACTTACTAGGTTGCTATACATGTACGTTCCATTTCTCCTTGCAGGTCGTTAATAGTTTATAGACCAAAAGTGTCTTTGGGCCACTCTTTGAGCAGCCCTGATTCACAGCACTGACTCTGGAGTCAGACTGTTTATGTTTGAATCCTGTCTTCATCACTTGTTAGCTGGGTGGCCTCGAGGAAGATTTTTATCTGGGTTTCCTCATTTGTAAAATAATGATGATACTACCACCACCTATCGCATAAGCTTGTGAAGACTATATGGGTTAATATATGGAAAGCCCTTGCAACAGTGCCTGGTATAGAGTAATGCTGGGTGAGGGTTATCTATTATTATCACTATCATTTCCCAAGTCCAGTGTCAGCTAGCACATTTTCATTTATAACTGACAGAAACCCTGTTTGAGTTAACTTTAACAGAAAAGGCATATGTTGGTATTTGTAATCAGGGCCACATATGATATTATCTAAATCTAACATTTCGCTTCTTTCTTCAGTGTTAGTTCTGTTCTCAGATTGGCTTTTCCTGTGGGCGTTGAGATGGTCACCAGCTAGCTGCTCCTGGCTCATATCTTTTGCTTAGCAACCCAGTGGAAAGAGAGTCCCACCTTCCTATTTTCCCCAGTTTTAGATGATTACTTCCATTGACCTGGCTTGGATCATGTCAAGAGGCCCTAAGGACAACAACTAAGAATTCAGAACAGATATCTTCTGAAGAAAAATACAGTGCTATTATCAGAATAAGAGAGGATGGCCATTTCTGTCCATTAATTGAGGAAATGAGTTAGAATCTATTATATCTTTGGGCTTCTCAGGTGGTGCTAGTGGTAAAGAATCCACCTGCCAGTGCAGGAGACACAAGAGATGTGGGTTTGATCCCTGGGTCAGGAAATTCCCCTGGAGAAGGAAATGGCAAACCACTCCAGTATTCTTGCCTGGAAAATTCCATGGACAGAGTAGCCTACAGTCCATGGGGTCACAAAGAGTCAGACATGTCTGAGCACACATACACACAGTACACATATCTTTGGGATGGATAATGGTTTCATCTACAGTGGAACTTTTAGGAAAAGATATCCCATAAAAGGAGAATACCATTTATTCTCTGAGAGATGTTTGCAGTGTATGAAGTAGAAGGGTGTAGATAGTGACCTAATAAAAAACCATGATTTGAGTCTTCTAAAATATGGTCTTCTAAACAACAGGATATAGTGTGTTGGAAATTTTAGTAAAAATGGTCCTATAAAATTAGCCAGCATGAATCAGAAGAGCTTAGGTGGTCACCAGTAAAACATTCAGGTAGTCTCATTGTAGAAAAGGTGGTCCCATATGGGACCCATAATGGGACACCTGCAGTGTGAGGGAAACACATCAGTATTTTGCTCAAATCATATGAGAAGGTGAGTGGGTGCTGCTTGCATTGCATCATTTGTTGGGAAAGTCTGTGCCAAGAACTCTGCAGGTTCTTTGTATGATGTGATGGAGGAAATGATCAGAGTTGTGAATGTTCTTCTCATTTGTGCTCTTAATGCTTGCCAGATTATGAGAGGTTGGGAAGAAATTGGTTGGTTCAGGGTATGGAAACTTAGTTTATTTCTCTGCAAGCAGATGGCTAGGTCATGGAAACTTGGTGGAAAAATGGGATTTATTGAGTTGCTTTCTTAGATCAGGGGCTTTTGGGGATTAAAGGGCTCCAAGAGACCACTTTATTAGATCCCAGAGACTCACAAGGCTGTACTTTCTTACTGAGGAGAGAAGACATCTGAACCTATTCTACTTGAAATTGCAGAGGAAAAAACCCCCAAGACTTTCTGATATGGTTAGGAAAGGGTAGATATTCACACTCATACACCACAGGTAACTGGTTAAAACACTCATTTTCCATTGTTGAACTGTTCTGAGCTTCCCAGAATCACAAAGTTTGAAGAACTAGATGGCTATTTCTTTTTTTGTACTGGAACTCAGTTGATTTATTGGGTGGTTATTGACTCCCCCCCACCCATCTTCCCCTTCCCACAGCCCACACCCCTATACATGGCTATTTAAGAGAGATAATCCAATTTACAGACCAATATTATAAGTTTTGGTTCCTTTGAATTCAGTTTGGAGGACTAGGATTCTGAGTTATTCATAAATCTCCTGGGGATTCTGCTGAATGGTATGATTTGAGAATCTCTAGTTAGTCTCTTAAATACAGCTTCTCACTGATTTGATTAGCATTTATTAATGATTAGAATAAGACCCCTGTGTGCTTCTATTTANTTACAGACCAATATTATAAGTTTTGGTTCCTTTGAATTCAGTTTGGAGGACTAGGATTCTGAGTTATTCATAAATCTCCTGGGGATTCTGCTGAATGGTATGATTTGAGAATCTCTAGTTAGTCTCTTAAATACAGCTTCTCACTGATTTGATTAGCATTTATTAATGATTAGAATAAGACCCCTGTGTGCTTCTATTTAGATTAATTTGATGGAACTGCTCTAGGAGCTTCTTTTATAGTATTTCCAAGACTAAATATTTTTGATTAGCTAACAAGTAATATTTTACTACTGTTGTCAATAAAAGTTCAGATGATTCCCTTCTGTCCCTCTATACATACATTCATGGGTTTCTGACTCTGTGATCACTAATGGAGAAAAAATTGAGATGTTTTGGTTATCATGGGACCTCTTTGACCATAGCTACTTGAATGTATTCTTATCTTTGTTCCTAGATTCTAAGGTGGGTATACATGTTTTATTACATGTTATTGTACAGAATATAAGTAACCTGAGGAACAAATTACTACAGATATTTAACTAGTGGTTCTGAAGACTCAAAGCTTGGAGAAAACAGATTGCTTCTGATTAGTGTGAAAAACCAAGGAACTGAGTTTGATATTGGGGAGGACATTTCATGCAGAGAAGCCATGAGTAGGCACTTTGAAGAGGATAAGCATGGTTGGTAGTCATGGAATAGAGAGCAATTTGGTTTGGTGGTTGCATAGCAAAGTATAGATAGTGAATGGACTTCAGTATTTGAGCAGTTAGGAACTGGAAGTTTTAGGAAGTGACATGACCAGAGCTCTATCTTTGGAAGATTTATCTGGCAAAAAGACTTTGGATGGATAGGAGGGGGCGGGGCATGAAAGAAGACACTGGGAGATTACTGAAACAGTGACAGTGAGAATGGAAAAGAGGCAGAAGATTTAGTGTCCACTAAGAATTTGAACTCTGATGGTAGTAGTAGGAATAAGAAGAAGGGAAGAGAATGTGAGAATCTCTCATTGAGGAGAATCTATAGTATTTGGCCATCTCTTAGATCTTAAGGACTAAGAATTGTGCGATGACAAAAATTAACTCTAGATGAATGGGAAAATAGTGATACCTTTAATAGAAAGAGAAAAATCAGGGGAAAGACTGTTAGTTTGAGATAGTATTGTTACTTGGAAAATAGTAGGTGGAAATGCTCAGTTGGCAGATGGAAATGTGAGTCTGGAGCCAAGAAGTCATCTATCCAAAATATGATAATTGAAGCAACAGCAGGAGAGGAGATCATCAAAGGAGGGAATGTCAGGGGAAATGGGACTGGAGCAATGATGAGTCTGAGGCCATCCACATTAGCGGTGAGAAGAGGAGAAAGAATCTTCAAGGCAGACAGAGGAAGAGCAGAAAGGCCGGAACAGAATGAGGCCCTATTGCATTCTGAAAGTCAGAGGGAGCTTTTCCAGATGAAGCAGGTAGGCAACGGAATTAAGAAGAATTGAGAAGGACCAGGCATGAGATAAAGTAGTCAGAGAGAAGATAATTACGTGGCTCCAGGTGACCACAGAGGGAAATAGTTTTAGGAGAGCAATGGGACTGCAAACAGTGACTACAAGCACTTCAGTTGTAGTGAGCACTTCAGGCAAGGAACGAAGGTGCTTCTCTCAGGAAACTGGTGGTGAAGGAAGTGGGTGGGACACAGAGGAAAGGACAAGGAACTAGGACTGTAGAACTGATTCATTCAAAGAATTGATTCATTCAAAAAGTTGAATACCAAGAATTTATTAGAAGACTGAGAAGATGGACCCAACAGTGGGGGAGAAGCTGATATAATACCGTGTCTGGCTCTTTGTGATCCCACGGACTGTAGCTTGCCAGGCTCCTCTGTCCATAGTGTTCTCCAGGCAGGAATACTGGAGCAGGTTGCCATTTCTTTCTCCAGGAGATCTTTCTGAAGCAGGGATCGAACCCAGTCTTCTGCATTGTAGGCAAATTCTTTACCATCTGAGCTACCAGGGAATCCCAGTGATATAATTATTCTTACAGTAATTTGTGGTAGCCAGATCTCAGGAGGCCAGAAGGAGGTGGGAAAGGATGTAGTGAAACATGGGGACTGAACATTGTTTCTTCTTCAGAGACAGGCTGGTCTCACAGAAATTCTCTCTGCTCTCAAGGATTCCCACCTAGTAAAAAAAGATCAGAGGTGCACCAAATAACAATGCTGCAGAAGGTTTTTGCTACACACCATACAGACCCTACTCAAAGCAGTATTTCTAGAGGTTCTTATTCTCCCTTTGCATCCAAAGCCATGAGTAACATAAACAGATTCATTCTCTTCAGGGTCATACATTCTTCTCCTCCACCCCCCAAAAAAACTTTATCAAAGACAGAAACTCATCTCTATCTCTGGAATTCTAGTAGGGTCCTATATTTTTTTCCCAGTGTTTTGGTAGCTTGTGTGATCATAGAGACCTATCCTTGCAGTGGGAAGTGATGGATTGAATGCTATTTATGAAAATTGTTACTTACCTTGGGAAAAGTTAACCAGTTTCCTCGAGCTCTAGTTCTGTTCATCTATAAAATTGAGAGTGATAACTAGTAACTTCAAAAGGTGGTTGTGAGCATTTGATGAGAGAGAGAGAGTGTGTGTGTGTGTGTATATATATAGAGAGAGAAAGTGAGTCAACCTCGATTACGCTCATGCCAGTAGGCACTCTATAAAAGGTCTTTGAGAGAAAGTTCAGTGAGTGCCATGATGGCAGGCTGTATCTCACCTCCTGTGCCTGTGATAAGGGGGACAGACATCTTCTTTGAAGACATCTTCTTTGCAGATATCTTTCTTGAAGACTTATCCTGTCATGTTAGTCTCTTGCTGGAGACTAACTCTCTTGCTGGAGTCTCACTTTCATCTTCAACAGCTTCTGCCTCTCCTGTGTCCCTTCCCATTTTGGTTTCTTTTTCTGTGTTTCACTGCTCTTAGGATGTATATTTTGAAATTGTCACGAATTCCCTTTCCACAATGAATTTGTTGACCTTTCAAGGAATGTTTGAATTTTAAGAGAGGATGGTGGGAGGAAGGTAGGGCTTGACACTAGGGACCAAAATGCTCCTGGGAGGCAGAATCTTCACATTAGTGTCTCACACAACATTTCTGTCAAACCTGCAGTGTAGTCCACAGACATGCATCTTCAGCATCACCTAGGAACTTGCAAGAAATGCAGATTCTCAGGCCTCATTCAAAACCTTCAAATCAGAATCCAAGATGATTTATATGCACAGGAGAGTCTGAGAGGCACTGTTTTAGGGACAGAGCCATTTCCTAAGGTGGTTGTGAGGATTTAATGGGAAAGCACGCACAGAGTACCCAATACATGCAGTTGTATTAGTGGGTACTTAAATACTCTTTGTAAATCCCAAGACGGCAACAAGAGTCCTCTGTCTTCAGAGCCAGTGATGCAAAATGCAGATAAAGAAAGAACAGTGTAGCACTCCTTAAAGCACTAACATAGGAAGTATTTTTTTTCCCTCCTGTGGGTTTTTTTTTTTTGGCCAGAGGAAGGGAAAATAATAAATGCGGAGGAAGGAATGAACATAACTGGCAAATAAGAGTGAGAAACTATGGAATGGAAAAACAGGGTACTTAGGAATGAAATACCTTGAGGCGATGAAAGAAGAAATAAACAAGGGGAAAAGGGCTCTTAAAATGCACACTGCTGAAAATTTGGAGAAAGGGAAAACTAGAGTTCTCTGGAATTGGCAGGGAGGTGTGAGTGTGTGATGTGTAGAGAGAGAGACAGCCAAACCCAAGTGATTTAGCATAAGGTTGGCTAAAAAACCCTTCATGTAACATGCTAAGCTTGTGTTCTGGATTTTTACTCAACGACATCTTTGTACAGAAGAACAGCACGGTTTGGTTTTGGGCCCCGGTGACTGGAATGAGTGGAAGCAAGTGGCCAAAGGGGAGACTGTGAGGTTGTGCTGAGGTGTCAGTAAACAGGCAGGCAAAGTGCTGACTCTCAACAACAGACCCTTTTGGGGGGTCTAGATGACTGGTGAGTCTACTGGTAATTACATCCAGGCAAATATTAATAGATGGGAACTAAATCACAACCCCTCTGCCCCCTGCATCAAGGGATGATTGCCAGCATGGGGTGAGTTAGGGAGATGGTACTTTCTCCAGCCTCAAGACAGTAGAGAGTGAGGGGTTGTGGTCAGCATTAGGAAGGGCAGAAAGGAGTATTCTGCTTTCCTTCTGTCCCACCTGAGCCACTGTCAACGAAGGATCCCAGGCAGGATGGGGAAGAAGGAGGGTTTGGTGATGCAGGAGAAAGAGACATTAATCCTCAGCTCTGTGATGACGTGCTAAGACAGCTAACTTTCCTGAATCTCTATTTCTGAATCTTTGTAAAATGGGTCATGCCTCTCCAGACTGTCATGAGGTGAATTAGTATCAGTTCTAAAAAATATTAGCCTTAGGTCAAGATGGGGACTTAGATATATTGTAGAATCAAATCTCTTCTTTTTGTAGGTGAGAACTGAGACCAGGACAGTCAAGCAACTTGCTTAGGGACACACACAATTACTTACCAAGAGATATATGAATCGCTTCCAGGTCTCTTTAGTATGAACCTAGGGCTTAAAATATTTAGAAGCTTATTCTACTGTCTTCTGTGTTAAATTCTGGAGATAAATGTGCTTGCACTTTAATTTCTGGCTTGTTGACTTTTGTGAGCTAAGGCCGGGATACTTAATGATAAGTGTTTTAGCAGCTGTTGATTCTGAGTCTGACTTTCCATTTTACTGAAAGGAATAAACTTTACATTTTATCCAGATTTGAACTTTTGGCTTGCCTCGTTTTTTATTAGCCTGGAAATTCCGGTTAGCTCAGTGCACTTTACTGTTGTGGACATTTGTTGGTGCCTTGGAAAGAGCATGGATGGGCTTTGGAATACACAGCCTGGCAGGATATATATATATCCTGCCAGGCTGTGTGATATATATATATGGAGCTTTATTATAAGGGATTGGATTATGTGATCATGGAGGCTGAAAAGTCCCATGACCTGCTGTCGGCAAGCTGGAGACCTAGGCAAGTCAGTGGTATAATTCAGTCCAAGTGTGAAAGCCTGAGAACCAGGGGAGCTGGTGGTGTAAATCCCAGGCCAAGGACTGGAGAAGATTAGATATGTTCCAGCTTAACCAGTGAGTCAGGAAAAAAGGGGCAAATTCCTCCTTCCCCACTTTTTATTTTATTCAGGCCCCCAGTGGATTGAGGAATGACCACCCACATTGCAGAGGGCAAGCTACTTTACTGAGTCCACCAATTCAAATGCAAATCTCACTCCAAACATCCTTACAGACATACCCAGAAATAACTAATCTGAGCACATAAAACTGTTACTGACCCTTTCCAGTCAGGCTCCAGTATGCGTCCTCCTGCTGGGTGGTTTGCGCCAAGCAGAAAGCTTTAAGGCTTCCCTGGTGGTTCAGCGGTCAAGAATCCACGTGCTGATGCAGGAGACATGGGTTCGATCCCTGATCTGGGAAGATTCCATATGCCATGGGGCAACCAAGCCCAGGCACCGCAACAGTTGAGCCTGTGCTCTAGAACCCAGGAACTGCAACTACTGAGCCCATGTGTTACAACTGCTAAAAGCCCGAGTGCTTTAGAGCCTGTGCTCCTCAGCAAGAGAAGCCACCGCAATGAGAAGCCCACGCACTGCGACTGGAGAAGAACCACTCCTTGCCACAAGGAGGGAGAAGCCTGACATCTAGCCCAACCGGAAAAAAAAAAAAAAAAAAAAAAAA